>PVHP010043575.1:0-14497 GCA_004024765.1 Zapus hudsonius
CTTAACCACTTAACAATCTCTCCAGCCCATTTTGTATAAATATTTTATATATTGCATTTCACTTGAAATAATTTTCTTCTATGAAAGCAACTGAAATCTCAGGAGATAGAGCACCAACTGGGAGAAGTTGGGAAGATATAAAGGTAGGTTAATGATCTTAGCAGTTAGGATGGTATGAAATAGAGAAAGAATATGCTTAGATATTTATGTAATTGAAAAAACAATGTTCTTTTTTAAAAATATTTTATTTATTCATTTTCAAGCAGAGAGATGAGAGAGAGCAAGTGAGAGAGAGAAAGAGAGAGAGCACCAGGGCCACCACCTTGTGGGTCTGGCTTATGTGGGTACTGCGGAATTGAACCGGGGGCCTTAAGCACTGGAGGCAAGTGCCTTAACCACTGAGCCATCTCTCCAGCCCAAAAACAATTTTCCTAAAGAGAAGCAATATGCAAAAACTTTAATATAGTCACATAGACAGTATATTCATTGGACCAGTTGATTGGCACATCTAGTACATCCACCAATCACATACACTGACATGGAATTTTCCACCTTGACCAGGCAATATGACTAAACTAGGCTATTAAAGAAATAAATACAGACATAATCACAAACTGAAAGTGTCATTGTGGCAACACTCCACTTGCATCAAATGGGTTTGATCTCCATTATAAATAGGATTAACTAAGACTCTCAAAGAAGCTCTGTTCTGGATATAGACACTGCTGAGAAGTGGTAGTCATTACCACAGACATATGAATTTCATGTACATGATATTGAGGCAATCTGGAGAATTTAGCCATGGTAGCTACTGTGTAAGGAGAATGCTCCAAGAAACCATCCCTTCCATATTGACATGCTTGGTTAGCCTCTTCCCATATTGAACTTG
Organism: Zapus hudsonius; assembly: GCA_004024765.1. Taxonomy (NCBI): domain Eukaryota; kingdom Metazoa; phylum Chordata; class Mammalia; order Rodentia; family Dipodidae; genus Zapus; species Zapus hudsonius. Next base: position 890 of record PVHP010043575.1, read on the forward strand.
GGATGTCCTGGGCTTTTGTTACCAGAGGAGACAGACAATTCTGTTCCAGTTCTATGTCTAGCTTTAGGAAGGCTCACAGCATCTGTTTTCCTTTCTTGGACCCCTAACTTTGGGAAGCCATATAGCATTGTGTAAGAAGTCTGCCATGCATAGTCCATTCCATGTGGATAGGCCATGTGGTAAGGGAGACTTGGCCCTGCATGAAGCATCCCCCCCACCATGTGATGCTAATGATACTCCACTGTTTCATGACTGCCGTGAGTGACAGGTGCCCAGTAAAGCTCAGTCGATCCATAGCCCACAGGAGAAGACAAGATGGTTATTGTCTTAAGCCACTTAATTTTGGAAAAGTTCCCTCCAAATCAGAAGCTAATTCAAATCCAGTATATAGGACTTATAATTCCAATTTAAATTATGACACATGCATCTGGAGTTTGTTTGCAGTGACTGGAGGCCCTAGTGCACCCATTCTCTCTGTGTCTCTGTCTTTATCTCTCTCTACTTGCAAATAAATAACATAGTATTTCAATAATTTAGATGTGTGTTTTTTAATGAAAAGTAAAAGGGAAATTTATGATGCATACAAGCAGCCTTGTGGTGTTCAGACAACATAAGAGTCACCATAGTATTGAACATTATTACATTTCTGAAAGCCATCTAAATACTTGGTAAGATAATTATAAAGCAAATCCAATAGGTTGGGTTGGGTGATGTTTCATAATATGTTTATGAGCACTGATCCATGCCTATTCAATCAATTAACTTAGAAGTTACCATAAATGATGCTAAAGTTTTCTATAGTCATAACTAGAATAACAAAATTTGTAAGTAGAAGTAAGGCACATAACTACACTTTTCTTCGAAATTGATTTCAAAAGCAAATGTTAAAGAAAAGCCCAAAGTGACTAAAATTGACTTGTAGGTGGGAACAAAAGCCCTTTTCAGACACCAATGTTATTTTGATAATATGGTTGAGGACTATAACAAGTACTTGATAATAAAATTAATTTCCAAGCCCCATGTTTTCATGTCTTGATAAAAGCATAGCAGGTCTCTTTCTCCGAGGGTGTCAAATCCATGCAAAAAGCCAGGGAGCAGCCCTTTCACCCAGGCCCTAAAGTACTGTCCATGGGAAGAGGTCTCTTAGCTCTACTTTAAAAAATGGATAGCAAATCAGGTCCAGGGAAGTGCTCTTGGCTGTGAGATCAGTGTTGGCTGCTGTACCTCAGAGTAGGAGATTTAGAACCTGAAATTCATCCATAAGTTGCTGAAATATTGACCTTGGTCCTAGGCAAGCCAGATCTTAGCTCACACCCTACTTTGACAGTTCTGTTCCACAAAGAAGACTTTCTCAAGTGTGACTGGTAAGCGGCACGGGGGCCAAATCATTGTGCCTCCTCCCTGTTTGTTACATATGGGCAGATATAAATAGCTTCTTTTCCTCCTGAGATGAGTTGAAAAGCAGAGAGAAAAAGAAAAGGTCAAGGCTGAGTTGAGACAGGACTGTGATCCCAAAACTTGAGAGGAAGGGAGGGAGGGAGAGAAAGAGAGAGAGATTCAGTGGGTTGGAACCTGTTTTAGAATGCATTCTGGTTTTGAAATACCACATGAAAACTCCTGAAATCAGCAATTCATACAGCTTTATCTTGGGGCAGTTGAGGAAAAACTACCAGCATTTCACACACTGTATGTGTATGTAAAGTGGGCACCTTGGAGACACAGTAGCTGAACAGATAAAGACATTTCCTTGAACCAGAGCACCCCTACAGAGCAAACAGGGAAGCTAGTCCTGGTCTGAATCACCTGATGGGATGGTTTAGATGTAAAGGCAGTGCCGCCCAAATGGACCAGTGTTCCAGATCAAAGGCCTGGAAGAACGCTGGTTGTGAAAGGAGAACCATCTGTGTATCTCTGTGCTTCTGCCTCTTTAGTAGAGAAGAGAGACAATGGCTTAGGATGAAACCAAGGAGTGCCCAAAAGCCCACTGATTGTTCAGAGGGGCAGAGATGAGGGGGATGCAGTCAGTGAAAGGCAGAGGAAGAGAAACAAAGGAGAAAGGAGAAGAAACAGGAAAAGCTAGGAGGAAGTAGTCTCATGTTAAGCTCTGTCAGTATCTAAATTTGGTACCTATGTTTAGACAGCCAATAATTTATTTCCAGGCCTGCAAAAATCACTTTTTTTCCCTGCCCTTCTGTCTACGTGCAATCTCATACACATGTTACAGAAATGGATTAGATAGCCCGGGCTGGGTTCTAACCCACGCTCCTTGGCAACACCAGTGTTTCTGTGTAGGATGTACTCGGGTAGTAATTTAGTTGAAGGCGGGTGATAAGCTAGGAGCTTGCATTGAAATTGTACTTGAGCAGCAAGCTCACTTTTTTTTTCTTTTTGAGCCTTCATTGTTACTTGTCAGAGCTGGAAAGTGGAGGTCTCCTCAAGCCTCTCAAATTTGTCTGTGGCTCAGAAGTTTCTGTTCAGAGGAGGCCACTGCCATGAGTGCACCATGTGGCCTTTGGGTGGGGTGGGCAGTGGGTCTGTGGGCAAGAGCCCAGCAGCCACCCCATTGCTGGCCCAGATTCTCTGTAGATGTCACATCCCCCACCAGCAAATCCCCTGAAGCCTTTACCCAAACCACCAGCTTCGCGGCTGCGTATCTCTTTTCTTTTGATTGAGAACTTACTGTGTGAAGGTATTGCATATAGGTCTTATTCCCATCAGGTTCTATTCTTCTGTTCCCTCTCTCCCACCCTTATTCCATTGAGGGCCCTCCTCCGTGGGGTTATCTGTATTCACTGTGGGGTCATGAATGTACCAGTCAGTCTGTGTGTGTGTGTGTGTGTGTGTGTGTGTGTGTGTGTGTGTGTGTGTGTTTAGGGGTAATGCCTCAGAATACACCTTCCCACCCTGTAGCTCTTACATTCTTTCTGTCCCCTTTTCCACAGGAGGGCATGTTATAAACTGCAGCCTCTAATTTTCTGCTTTGATCAGTTTTGGGTCTCCTCAGTGTCTACAGCCATCTCCTTGGAGAGATTCTCAGACTAGCAGTGAGAGCCAGGTTCGTATTAAATTTCTCACTTCCTCTGTCATGGTTTCTGAGTTCTGGAAGGTGTGACAGAGAGGACTTGTCTTGGGCTAGGCAGTCGTAGTACCTAGAACATCTATCTCTAAGTTCAAACTCCAAGCAAGCACTCTTATGATGGGTCTGGGGTGTCACCTATATTTGCCACCATCTGAAAAAAGCAGATTCTCTAGCCTAGAGTGAGGGCATCATGGATGTAAGGAGATAAACATAAGCATTTTGAAGACCTTTTTGAGAGGCATAACCTCTTTTAGCCAAAGAACAGTGAAAGTTCCCCTCAAGGGCCTATGAGCTTCCAAGCCATAGGCTTCTGACTTGTTCTTAGTACTAGGCATGAATTCCCTCCCACTGAGCAGGCCTCATATCCAATCAGAGAACAGTTGATCACCACCATTGCACCAGTGAGTACATCTTGCCTGGCTGGTTAATTTTGTAGTTTGCATAAACCACTGCGTGTTCATGTTCTTGGTGACCTTTCTGCTGTTGAAATATGGATACCCTCAGATTTTCATGTTCTGTTATATGATTTTAAGATGCCCCACATATATGTGTGGGAATAGTCTCCACTGATTTGTGGGCATCTTTGGGCACCACTTCGTTCAGCAATGCTCGTGGAGCTCAAATATTCGTCCCTGACTGCATACACAATGTGACCAACTGATTCCTGCTCCTGCCTCCATCCCTTCCCTGCCATGGGCCATAACCTCAAACTGTGAGCCAAGTAACCCTTCCTCCCTTAAGTTGTTCTTCTAGGGTATTTTGTCACAGCAATGAGAAAGGAGCTCCTTGTTTTAAAGTCAACTATTAAGAAACTGAATTCCATCCATTTTTTCTGAGAAGGTAATAACCGAGAAGGCCCTAGAATGTCTATCTGTACTCCGTGGCTACTTCATAATGTCCCAACTCCCCTGTCTGGATCTCTAGGCCCTGCACAATCTCACCCCACCAGGCATACTGGCCACGAGTGAAGCCATGTGGGTGTCTTCTCAGAGCTGGGAAAGAGAAGGGCATCGATTCTCCTCTAGAGCTTCTAGAAAGGAATGAAGTTGTCCCCAGTGCTCAGTCTTGAGTTTGCATTCTCATGTCCTTGTGACATTGTGAACTCTTTGGTGCCAGACTTTTCATTTGTGCATCTTTGTGCCCTGAAAGTTTGCTCCACTACAGAAGGCCCTTAGTAAGTAGACTGACATGTGAATGGACTTCCCACAGAGAGCTGCATCCTCTCTGAGGATGAGTTCCCAGGACTGGACAGACTGATTGCAGGGCTTGATGAGAGCTCAAAGCTGCTTCAAAGAGATTCTCTTGTGGAGAGCACAGCTTGAGGAAAGATGAACTGAACACGCTGAGGGTTGTAGGGGCCAAGGAAATAGGTGAGAATCACCAAGTCAATCCAAATGTTCTTGAGAGGAAGGACCTTCCCTCATCCTGAAACTTGGCACAGCTCAGACATTCTGGGATGGTTAGGGATTATTCCTGCTCTGACTACTTTCCATTTCTCTTCTATCAAAATGAGATGGTCCTATCCTTAATCCAAAACACTAAAGAGTATTCTACCAGATGCTTCCCTCATTCTGCACCCCCACACCCATTTACATTGACATGTGGACATGTTCCCACCAAATGAGTCAGTCAGATAGGAACATTCGTCTCTTTGAGCAGATGTCACTTTGGAAAAACAACACTGCACCATTGCACAAAGCTTACCAATAATGTCTGCTATGTAGCAATGGCACCGATACAAAGAAAAGGGGTAATTTTGGTGAATTCAAAGGAGATAAGATGACTATAATTATGGGGTACTGCTTGTAACTATCCCAGAAAAAAAAAAGAAAAGCTGTTTTGTATCCTGTTGAGATCTGGGAGGGAGGCGGGAGGGACCTGGCAAGGAAGTGGCCTGTCACAGGGAGGGAGGAGGAGAAGGTAGTGTTTATGGGTGGCATTCTGTGACTTATGCGTCCTGTCATAGGCAGAACATTTCTCCACAAGTAAACAAGATCTTTGAAGGTCACAGGGGAGAGAATGAAAACTTTTTGCTCAGCATAAACAATGCCGCCCTCTCTCCTCACAGGTTTCCTAACCACAGCCCTTCTTTCCAAGTCCTCACCAATCCTCCTGCCTCTGTGACACCATTCATTTCAGTCTAGCTGTAGAATCTTCACCTCCTGAACTCATACAGAGCCAGTCAGGGGAAAATTCCTGAGGGCAAGCTCTATGGTTTCAGTGTTTATGTCCTCATTCTCTTTATTATTTTGTATGTTCATCTAACTAACACCTGGACAGATTGAGCTCCTCTGTGAAAGTCTCCTGTCACTCTCAGGCTTCCTAAAGTGCCTTCCATAAAGGAGATGCACAATGCATGTGGATTGGTTGACTGAGTAGATATTAATGATCATGGTTTTCAACGAAAGTGACCTCCCTATGTGAGGTAGGATCAGATGATTGCATGGAGGAAAGAACTCAACATCCATAGGGCACCTCTGTGCTGGGCACTTTGCTGAGAGCATTATCTCACTTCAGCATTTAAAAACACTGGTAGATTTGGGGAATCAAAGGTAGGTTTCCTAAGGCCACAGAACTCATACATTACAGAAGCTAGGAGTTAATCATACATGGGTTTGATTTAAACATTCCTATCTCTTTCAGACAAAGCTGTACTGCTTCAATATCACCCCTTTTAACTTGGTCAAGATCAGAAATTCTTGAAGTTTTATTTTAACAGTTTGAGACATAGCTACCTGTCAAATAGAGAACATTCCTAGAATGAAGAAAAGTGGGCAGAACAATGTCCCCACGTGTCACATGAAGCTGTGAAGGTACTACATTATGTGGCTAAGAGTAACTTTGGTTGAAGATAGAATTTAGTTAAATGACTGACTTTAAAGTGAAATTATCTTGGGTTATTTGGTGATCATAAAACTCCTTAAGTGATGTAGGTGGGAGACAGAGAGAGTGAGTGATTTGATGTGAGAAGGACTCAATGTGCTATGGTGGGCTTTTATAACGGAGCAAGGGTCCATGAGCCAAAGAACTTTAGTGGTTCCCAGAGCACCAAGAGAAGAGGAGTCTACTGAGCTCAGAAAACAGAGTCGAAAGGAAGGGAAAAGTCCAGATGGCTCCAGAGGGTAGATCAGAAGTAGATGAGAAGAAAGGGCCTGGAAGGGGGTGGGTGTTTATCTACTGGCATCCTCTCTGCTTCTTAGAGATGAAAGGTGAAGCGAATGATGAAGGAAGGAAGTAGAGGCAGATGAAAGAAAGGAAAGGAGCAAAGAAAAGAGGTGAAGAATTTGTGTAAGAAGGCTTCCATGTAAAGGGAAGAGGGTAGGTGAGCTGCTAGCCTGCACGTTCAGAAATGTGTGTCTTCACTAAGGCTGGTCCTTCAAGGAAATGTACAAAGAAACAACACACAATAGCACCCTTGTAAAGTTCCTACCAATATCATCACTGGCTCCAAGTTTCTCAACCTATAACTATATTAACCAAGGAGAAACATAATCCTTCCGTGTGATAGTCAATGGGGTGGGGAACAATGTTGGTTAAGAATAATGGTTTTACGGGCAACCAATTTTAAAAACATTATTTTTTCCCCTGGAAGTTTAGGTTTTTGTACCAATGAAACTCCATTAGAATTCTGAAAGATTAAATGACTATCTCCTTTTCATCTATATTGTCTTGATTAATCTAACTCTTTAATTGGAAGGCTTTAAACATGATCTTAAAGGCAGAATCCTCATTGTTTATTCATAAATCATCTCAGTTCTCATAAAACTGGAGCCAAGGTCTCCAATTCTGATAATCATCAAATCCTGGTGTTAAGTTACCTGCCTCTCAGTGTCCAGCCAACATTTTAAAACTACATAATATTTATGCATTCCAGTTATAATATAAAAGCACCCTACAGATAGACTCCTTTCCTCTGAGCATTGGAAATGTTGATTGTGTAAGAAACAGTCTTGCTGCTGTTCTCTCTTGAGATGCCTGCATCCACATCTTGGGCATGTCTGTACTTTCCTATGCCCCTCTCCCTCCCTTAATGCCTGTGCTTTTATTTTAAAGCTGTTTCTTAATAAACCCCAACTGCTTCATTCAAAAAGGAACCAGAGTCCCAATTTCAGGATATGAAAGATGTTAGGTACATTTTTTCTTCTTATTACCTCTTTCATATTAATCCTTTTTTATTCTCATTGTCATTTTTCTGTCACAGACACATGCAGGCATGTACTTACTTAAATATGTGACCACACACACACACACACACACACACACACACACACACACACACACACACTCACCTAAGATCTAAATTTTAATCTACCTCATTAAATAATTCATAAAATAGCCCCGGGTGGAAGCTATTTAATCTAGTTCCCCTGAACAGTTAATGAGATCATATTGTGAGCAAGAGAGACAGCTAGTCTATAATAGTAAGGAATACAAGTTGTAGGTCTCCTGATTTCCCACTGACCTCTCTGCTTGGTGCTTGGTATGTTAAGCATGTCAGTGACAATTATGAAGGTGCTCAGCCCACTCACATTGCATCCCCTCCCCCCTTGCCTCTTCCTCTGTTCTCTGTCTAGATTCCAATATTTGCTAATTCGCCAGGTCCCCCATTAGTTCTCAACTAAGGTGGGTGGAAAACAGATGCTCTGAAGTCTGTTTTGGAATGACCATGCCAACCGAATGCTAAGTGATGACCAGAAGAAAAGCTGATGTGGTTAGAATTTTTAAAAATTAACATCAAAGTATTCATTAAGTTTGAAAATGTTATATAAATTGTTATAGCCATGCATGAAAATTAGTTTATTGATTAAAAATAAGGAATTAACATTATGTATACTGATATGGAAGATTATCTCAGATATATTCAATTAGAAAATAAAGCTGCAACAGGCTGAAGAGATGGCTTAGCGGTTAAGGTGTTTGCCTGCAATGTAGAAGGACCTGAGTTCAATTCCCCAGTGCCCATGTAAAGCCAGATGCACAAGAGGGCGCATGTGTCTGGAGTTCATTTGCAGTGGCTGGAGGCCCTGTTGTGCCCATTCTCTCTCTCTCTCTCTCTCTCTCTCTCTCTCTCTGCCTCTCTCTCAAATAAATAAATAAAATATTAAAAAAATAAAGCTGCAAAATATGATATATGGAATTATCCTATTTTTGGTAATATATAGGAAAATACATAGAGTGATAAATACTGAATTGGTTTTATTTTTTTATCTTTTTATTTGTTTACTTGCAAGATGGAGACACGTGTCACTTTGTGTGTCTGACTTTATGTCAGTACTGGGAACTTGAACCAGGGCCAGTAGGCTTTGCAAGCACATGCCTTTAACAGCTGAGCCATCTCTCCAGCCCAGCTTTGTTCTTTACATATGTAGAATGAGACTGTGGGGAAGCAGGAGAGGGAGGAGAACTTTTTACAGTTTTACTTTAGGAACCTATATTTGATGTTTTGTCAAGAAGAATGTCTTGCTTGTATAATTTAAAGACACACAAGTGACCTGACCTATGACATAGGTACAAGCTGGACCAAAAGTGACAGCTGCTCCAATCTGTGAGGTCTGAGGAGTACCAGGACTCTTGAAGAGCTTACATTTTATCACTTAAAGGCACTGAATGTCTGGATGTGGATCTTGAAGGCCATCATGGCACCAAAACATCAGAGCATTTCAGTTCACATCCCAGGATACAGTGGTGTGGATGTCAGCTGTCCATCAAAACAGTGCTGAAAAACTGGACGACCTTCAGCTTCGAGCTCAGAAGTCCTGGCTGTGAATTAAGAAGCTTCCCTGCCTCCCTGAGACTATCATTTTGGTTTTCACTAAGTTTGAAAATATTCATTTTCAATGTTCTCAAGAAGACTAGAGACAATGTTTGTGCAGAGCGGCTGAAAGCGAAGTGGCTGGACTTGGGACAAGAGGTTGGGATTCTGAATTTCTTTCTGTTGGCCTTTATCTACTCTTCCCCTTCACAGCAGCTCCCCACCCTTGGGTCTGCGGAGGGCCCGTAGGATGGAGGCCACTGGGCTTAACATTGGTGGTGTCCTTGACACTAAGCTCAGAACAAGAGGCTTCCCATATGCCTCAACTCTGTTTATAAAGAGGTCTGTGGGAGGTGGAAGTACTATGACCAACTGTCACTGTTTTCTTAGGACTTCCTTAATTTTATTGGCACTGAAAGTCCTGAAGCTTGTAAAATTGCTCAGGACTGAAAAAACTTAGACAGTATGTTGCCCTAGGAGAAGAAAGTAGGCACAAGAATATGCCAAAAAAAATCCCAAAACACTACAGAAAATATCTATGTATTTATGTTTAGATGTATACATACATATTTTCTGTAATATATATATTAAACATGACATTTATCATTTATTTAAAGTAGGAGGAATGAACTAGGGTTAGGGAAAAACAAAAGTCTATCCAAAGAGGAATAATTAAAATTATGGTACATTTATTCACATGATCTATTAAATAGTCAATAAAACTGCATTTAGAAGAAATTTAGTTATGAGAAGTTTTCATAATATATTGCTAAGTGAAAACATGTACAAAATTATGCAGCATAATAGGAGATATTGTTGGTGTTTTTTTCTGTAGAATTTTCTATAATGCTTTTAAAATTTCTTTTCTAATTATAATGAAGATTTATAATCACTTAAAGATACTATGATTGATGAGAGAATTAAACTTAGCAGGGATAGCCCCAGTTCCCAGGTCATTAAGAACCCCAATGCGAACCTATGAATCTGATTGGATTTGGTGGGGAGAATTAGGCTTACTTTTACAACTCTATAGGTTACAACCTCTAAAAAATAGTTTTATGAAAAACAGTAATTCTTTAATCCTATAATCTCCTATCGTAGGCCAGTGACAGCTGGATTGTGAAGTATAAGATTTGGCCGTCACAAGTAATGTTTCAATTTATAAGATCATTGTTATGAGCCATGGCTGTGGATTCAGGAGATTGAAAACCACCCCTTATTGGTCCTGGAAGCTCAAGGACATGTGCTGATGTGTTAGCGGCCCACAGTCAAGCAAGGTGAGGTCTGCTGAGAGACTCTGGCTTGGCCTCTCTGGCTGCTTGACTAGCACAGGTCACCGACTGCTCCACGTGGCAGGTGCTTTCTCTACCTGACCTGAAAACCCACTTAGGTGTTCTTTTCTGATTCTAGTTCTTTTCCTTCTGGGTCATTTTTCTAAGAGTTGCCACACTCCTCAGAAAATTTTCTGAAGTTTGTGGGTGATCTTTGAGGGTTTCTCTGGAGGTAGGTAGGTAGATAGACAGTAGCTAGATGATAGATAGATAGATAGATAGATAGATAGATAGATAGATAGATAGAGATAGATAGATAGATAGATAGATAGATAGATAGAGATAGATAGATAGACAGAGGTAGATAGGTAGATAGATAGAAACATAGATAGATAGACAGAGATAGATAGATGATAGATAGATAAACAGAGATAGATATGTAGATAGATAGATAGGTAGGTAGATAGATGATAGATAGATAAACAGAGATAGATATGTAGATAGATAGATAGGTAGGTAGATAGATGATAGATAGATAAACAGAGATAGATATGTAGATAGATAGATAGATAGATAGATAGATAGATAGATAGATAGATAGATAGATAGATAGAACCCAACTCTATGGTTCTAAACTCAAATTCTGGTTCCACCATTTGTGAGGTATGTGATCTCAGTTGCTTCTTCTATTCAAAACAAATCAAACAACAGGAACTTTGTGGGTATATACATAAACAAGATAATGTATATGAAAAGACTAGCACATAGTTGGCACTCTATGTGTGGCCTTGTTCTCTATAGATGGGCTATGGGCTTGTCTGACTTTAAAGGAAGAGATGTTCATAGGATGACAATGTCTGTGTCATCTGTAGTAATTCAGTTCTGATTAGGAACTCAGAATGAAAGACATACATAGCACAGATTTGGCTTTAGATTTTTGACATCACAGATTTATCCTGTTTTAGAGTTTCAAAAATAAATGGCTTTTGTTCAAATCTATACTACATATTTTAATAAATAATAAACCAAAACATAGAGTTTTAGGTGACCAAGAAGAAAAACGCTATCCTTTTAGGTTTAATATTGTATATATTTCACTCAACTTATGGGTTCTTATGAATCTTTTATTGAAATCTTTCCTTTGTCACACAGACATACATTAATCTTGGTATATAGAAGCAAAACTGGCTTCTTATTCAACTACTATGACTAACAATGACTTCTAAACCAAAAGGAGTGACTTTTTAAAATATTTTTTTCTTTTTGACACTTTCGTATATGTATATGATGTGTTTTGATCATATTCTCCTCTCCATTACACTCTCGTATCCTCCATACACTCCCACTAACCCCCTTCTTCCCAGCTGCCCTCTTCCCACTTTCATGAGAATTGACTGTCTTTGATGGAGAAAGCCTGTGCAGGTGTTTCTTTCTGTGTTTAAGGAGGTCAATAAGCTGGAGCCTGGCTGCTCAGGGCCTCCAGAAGAGGAGTGGTCAGATGGCCCAAGTCATGACAGATCAGTTGTCAACAGCTGTTAGCTTTTGCAGATGGACAGTGAAGTCAGGTTGATGTCCCCAAGGGTCCTGCAGTTCTACTAATACTTCTCACTGTGGGCAAATCTTATCACCTCTGGAAGCTTTAGTTTCCCCATCCTTAAAATGAGAGATTGGGAGGAAGCCATCTCTAGTGTCTCATCCAGCTCTGAAATTCAAACTCATCTTGTCCACAAACTGTAAAGCAGTGAGAGTCAAGTTGCAGAAGCAACGGAGGCCAGACAACCTCACTGGGTGTAAAAACACAAGTGTTCTCTGGACCCTGAGAATGGGTTCAAACAAAACAACATGTAATTGGTAAGAGGGATGTTTCCTCATGAACTCTCTCCTGGCCGTTACTCTTTGTACTTTCTGATGGTTATTATAGAACCTGGGGACCTCATGGGGTTCCTTGGGGTGAACCATAGACAAGCCAGTAAAGGAAAGGGGCTGTAGAGAGATGTGCATGGATTGCTGCCAGTATTCATAAAGTAACTGGAAACTGATCCAGTCTAAGGGCAGAACTTACTGTGAGCAGTGAGGAGGCATCCCACCAAGCAGAGAAAAAAGAAGAAGAAACAGACAGTGAATGTTTCTCTAGAAAGAGGAGGAGCTAAGAAGAAGCACAGATTCATGAATTACACGATTTCATTCTAGAACCCCTGGCAATGGCAATTTGGCTAAGTTCTTCCTCCCTTCCTCCTTCTCTCTCCATCCTGCTCTCTTCCTTCTTCCCCTCTTATTTCCTCTCTCCCCACTCTCTCTCCATTCACATCGTCTTTTCTTATTTCTTTCCCCAAGAGTGGAGTGACAGCTCTGTGAATTGGGACTTTTCTACCTCCCTAAAACAATTTGTTTTATTTTCAGTTGGTTTTGGGTTATTAAAAGTTATTTCTTCTGTGGATTGAAAAGCAGATTTCTATAGCATCTAATCACTTGACTTTGCTTTATTTCTAAAAGCTGAAACTCGTAGGTTCTTTGACTTTGAAGACAGTTTATTTGTATCTCTGGAATCTTCTTTCCCTATTACATGACTTCTATTTCTCTCCTTGATTATATTACTTAAATCTACCAGCGGGAAGTCCTAATCATGCCAGGTCTATCTATAGTCATGGGTGTATCTGCTCAAGGTTCATTGCTGGGGTTGCATTGACTTGTTTGATTCTTTAATTACATAAATGGATATTTCTACATGTGGACATATGCATGCTTCAGCCTGCAAAGAACAACATCTTAATCATCAGGGTAAGTGGTAGAGTAGAGCTGATGAGGACAAATATTATCTCCATGACTTTCAGAGTGACATGTCAGTTTCTCAGTTTTCTTCTTAAAGAGAAATACACACTTATGGCTCTGGAGCCACTAAAGAATTACTGCCAGTTCAATTAAATGCTTATTCTTTGACATGTCTACAAACCATGTCAGATGTGTAATTTTATATGACAACCACATCAGATCTTTTCTGTAGCATTACCATGTAAGAATAAAAATGGGAATGACTTCTTAAAAGCAATTGTGAAGACAATGTTGAATATATAAAATAGTCTAATATAGTGGAAAGTGTAAAACATTTTCAATCATGAAGAACTGAGTTCAAATTCTAACTCTGCCACTTACTCTGGGAGTGATGCTGGGGGGCATCTGAGAGGAAATGAATTAGATAACCATAAGCACCAAGCACAATTGATGACACTTGCTAATTGCATAAGAATTGTTTTAGTATGGCATCACTGTAACAAAATACCTGTTAAAAATCAACTTTAAAAAGAATATAGCTTCCGGTTCAAGATGGCTGACTAGCAGACACGCCACGTCCCTCGGGTAACAAGGGTCAGGGTTTTCAGCAGGGATCCAGGTCGTGGACATAAGCTGCAGTCACACTCTGAGCCGCAGATACCTCCCAGCACACGATTCTCACCAGTGGAAGCTTCCATCGAGGACCGTGCTCGCCAGAGGCAGTGAGTTGTCACGAA
>PVHP010043576.1:0-14477 GCA_004024765.1 Zapus hudsonius
TCAGGCTTTTGTGAAATTTATATGGAATGAAAGGAGAACATGGCCCCTCAGCACCATATCCACCCAGGCTGCTGTGTGTTATTATTCTGTTGACTCACTGCATCATCAATCATAAAAATCAAAACTGACACATCAGACAGAGGGCCAAGGTCTCCCGAAGGCCCGTGTCTGGACAGGGCCTCACGTCACGGTGTGGCCTCTGGGATCAGCGCCCTGCCAAGGGACTCAAATCCTGCCTTTCTCTAGGATGAGAAGTCACCTGAACTCCTCTCCACCCACAAGTCAGTGACCCACTTTTCATGGGGTGGGGGAAGGGAAAGGAAAGCCAGGTTACACAACACTACAGATGTTGATTTCCCTTGTTGATGGTTGCTCAAAATAACAGCCCCTGATAGAAACAAGGCTGACAACAGCTGCCAAGAAGACCCGTATGCGCTATGCATGGGCCCCCAGTTGTCAGGGTGTACATGAGGCTTCGTGTCCACACAGGAAACTATGAAGGCAGACTAGGTGTGTGTGCTGTGCCCCTTAGAGACTTCTAATGGAATGCTGCACATAATGTGTGCTGCGTGTGTGCGTGTGTGTGTGTGTGTGTGTGTGTGTGTGTGTGTGTGTGTGTGGCCAGCTGCAAGGATATTGAGTGTTAGGAATAAGAGGAGGAGGGCAGGGGTGCTGGGAGCATTCTTTGTCATTTCTTCACGTGTGTGCACCTACTACCTCTTGTGTATGTCCCTGCCTCCACCCGTTCTCAATCCAGTGATCTCCAAAGAGTGCTACTGAGGCCAGGTATGGATCAGCCATGATCCATGCAAGTGTGCAAAAGGTAAAATATCCATTTTGATGACTCCACTGGGAATCATAGTGAGTGTCTATATGTGTAAATGTGTGCATTTTGTGAAGACATCCACATGCAGAATGCACAGAATATGTGTGCTATCAGTATCCACACTGCATCACAAGCATCCGATAGTCATATCACTCCGTACTGGTGTTCTGGGACCTCAGTGCATAGGGGAGGAGCCCCGGGGAAACCGAGCATTGGTAGATGACAGAGATGAAGCCAGACCAAGACTGGACAAGCAGAAGTTGGACCGTGAACAAGCTAAATGCATGCGGTAACCAAGGACAGGCAGCAGGTACACCTGTCACAGGTGGGCTTCAGAGCATTTGACAGGCTGGAGACAGACTGAAGGTGAAGACCCAGCTAGAGATAAATCCAGAAGAACACTAAGGGCCCAAGCAAAGCAGCATCCAGAGTGTGGGCTGACCCTGAAGGTAGAAGAAAGGATTCAAGGCACTCCTTAGAGGGAGATAGACAAATCAGAACAGAGCCAGGAAAAGGCTAGAATTTGCTACTGGAATAAATCCAGAAGAAAGGGGAAAGCCACAAAAGAGCTACAAGACTTATCGGAGCCAGGACACTCGAAAGCCCCACCAGGAGAGGGACCAACTGAATCACAAGCACCCATGGAGTTGCTCCCTGGAACCTCGCAGGGTAGAGTGAGCATTCCACAGCGCATCAAGGTTCAGAGGTTACTAAACCAAAGCAAAGAAACATGACCACATTCACATCACTGCTTTCCCATTCTGCACAGCTCCCTGTATCGGAGACGTGGCTTACAAATTCCAGGGCCCATAGGCACAATGCCTTCCACATGGCACACATCTAATCCTGCTCTCTGTCGTGCAACTGCAGCTGCTCCCACCGCCACCTGACTCTGTTTGTCACTCTGCCCCAAACGTGCTCCACAGAGGCCTCAAGCTCCAAACGTCCCACCCCCCACATCTCTGCCTACTGCTGACTGGCAGCCTTCCCCTAAACCCCATCATGGGAGCTGCTAATTTTCAAGTGGTTTCAAGGCTTGTCCTCTGCCTGCCTGGCTTTTGGTCACTAAGTTTGAGGATTTTAGATGCTGATCTCCAACGCTAACAGGCTCACGGTCCCTACACTGAAGAGCCAAAGATCAGTACAGTGGGAGAGAGGCCTGTTTCCAGGTGAGATCCGCAATGATCATTCACTGATTGCCTGTTCTGCTCACTGTCACACAGCCTAAGGCATATAGAACACACCTTGAGAAGCTGGGCAGAATAGCTCTCCACAGGCCAGGGAGCTGGGCAATGTAAGATCAGAATGTTTAGACCTCCACCCACAGACACAAAGACCACTTTGAAATGTTATATGTAATTTGTAAACTTGACATTTTCAGGAACTTTTTGAAGTTGTTTGTTGAGCCCTGGGTAGTTGGAAATCCGTTGGGATGAGACTCTTTTCACCTACACTCTTTGCAAAATCAGCAAATCCTACAAATCAGTCCTTGCCTCCGCCCATCATTTCACCCACTTCCTCAACAACTACAGGGGAGGTTCTCTTGTCCCTTCCTCTCCCCCTCCATCTCTGAGACCCACCATAGAGGAAAGGTGACAGTGGAATCTGGTGGCAAATGTACTAAACTGTGGATTGTATTGAGAATTTGATGCTATCAACCGCAAAGGGATTGAAATGTAGCTTCCTGCCTCCCTGCTCCCCTCGTATAGATATAGGGGAAACCCAGCTCTCAGTTATTGACAGTGAAACAAAACTGCTCCATCAGAGTCCAAGAGGAAGCTGAAGGAGGTCAGGCAGGTGCAGGCAGGGTCTCTACTGTCTTCAATCACACTGCAAGATGGGATTTGATGTGTGGGTGGGATTTCAGGCCTCAGCTTCTAAAGCAACACTTACTCCAGGACTTATAAAATGAACACAGAAAAGCCCTACCAGTGCTATAGCTCACCTGTCTCGTTGCTTAACATTCCTGATGGTAACAAGGGTTTTCCTGAGTCTTTGCTTTCTTTTTCTCTTTTCTGAAAGTCTCGTTTTTATTCCATGACTAGATTGAGCCTCTCTTCAATCAAGAGCTCTCAGACCTCAGCAGTCATCGAAGTCGATGAAACTCCTCATGGGGCTAAGGACTGCGGCTCTTCTCACAGCCCCCGAGAAAACTGTCACTGACTCCATTGCCAGTGTGGCAGCTCTGGGATCCTGTCACTGGGGCATTTAAGGTAGTCAGTGTCTGAAGATCTAGGCAAGGGCAGATCTCTGGGGAGATTTAGTTTGTGTTGGAATCAGGAAATCTTTGCAATAAACAGTGTGCATGCCTCCTCACAAAGTGACATAAAATCCTAACAGGCTCGGAATAATGCTATTTTTAAAAGGTTTAATAACTTTTTCAATGCACAACAACCTACTTAAGCAGACTTAATTCATTTCGTAAGCCAGTTCTAAGGCAGAAGCACTAGTGCCCCAAAAGCCACACTGAACCAAAGGAAGCCATTTCATACGTCAGCAACATTGGGCAACTTGTGCCCAATTGATTAATTAACACTTATTGTTTAATTGACATTAAACCAATAAGTTCCACATAGTGTGCAGCAAAAGAGATAATATCCTAGTATGCTTTGGGCAAGCAGAGGGTATTATTGCCTTAATAGAATTCCCTGTGTTTCTGACTAAGCCTGCTTCATGCACACAAAAAAATAAAAAATAAAAAGATGAAAGAGTCTCTCATCGGAGCCTTTGGCTCCTAGTGAACTGAGGCTAACCTCAGCTGATGTGATTTCCCTGATAAGTTAATGTTACAGCTTCACAATGGTCACTCAAACCCACACTGCAGTGGGTGGCAGCTCAGCCAAGGCACCGAGCTTGATAGCCCGTTCGCTGCCATTTAATTAAAATTCCAAGTTGGTGTTTTGTTTTCAAAGGAAAGATGGCCAGCATCAAGGTCACCCGGTGCAGCCAGGCGCTTCGAGGAAGAATGCCCGATGAATGTTTACACTCCAACAGCTCCTGGGAGGGCAGCGACTGCCGCAGGAAGGGTTCCCAACAACTTTCAGAATGGTTTCCCAATAGAAATGGCCGCTATGGCGTGGTATGCACAGCAAGAAAGACTAGAACAAAAGTAGGTTACTGACTGGCAGATGCTTGTCCGCCAGTGGGCATTGGAACATGGGGACTGGGCTCTTTCCAGCTATATTTAGCATCGGCGTTAATGTACTGCTGAACCCTTTAGAGGCCGCATAAATCAGAAGAGGAGAGATTACTAAAATTTATGAAGCAATCTCTGTGAGGAACCCCTGGGCACAATCACTATGATAAATACCTTGTTAAGTCCCCAGTCCATCCCCACCTTATGTTTCCTGTTAACAGGAGGGGTCCATTAGTGAACACTGCTACTTCCCAAAGGAGAAGCCATCTGCATTTAGGAGTCAGCAGAAAGCTGGGCCCCATCCAACCTAACAAACCGTTGCTAGAATTAAAGAGATGGAAGAGCCAGCTGACAAGAACTCCAGGGTGTTCTCAATATATATTTGTGTGTGTGTGTGTGTGTGTGTGTGTGTGTGTGTGTGTGCGTGTGCATACGTGCGCATTTGTCATTTTCTTCCCTTCAAGAGAAAATAAAGATAGAGGTTTTCAGGTTTAGTCCTTGGTAAATTTTTAAGATAATAATGACACAACCAGAGGAAGACACTTCGTTGAATGGTGTGTCCTGCTAGGTTTTGAACAGCTGAGCAGTTGCATAGTTAAATGTCTTCACTTTGAAAATGGAACTGCAGAGGCTCCTCCCCAGAGGAGAATGAGTCTGTCAATCAAAGGGCATTCTGGGGTCTCCTATCTTAAGAAGAACAGCATGTTACTTTGAACGATAACTATGCCAGTTAATTCTGGCTCCTCACGGGCAATCAATTTCATAGTACAAACTGTGATGTGACAGGAAGAAATCTAATACCAGCTCCATGCTTTCCAAATGCATGACCCGCAGCTCTCCCAGCCTTGGTCTCCTTGTCTATGAAATGGGATAATAGGAGTCATTGCTGAAAGTTTGGTCTCTGGTGTGGCAGTGTTAAGGTTGGGAACCTCTATGCTGCAGGGCCTAGTGGGAGGCTATTAGATCATGTAGCATCATCCTTAGGAGGGGTTAACACTTGTCTTGGGGAATGGATACAAAAAAGGGTTCTGTCTCTTCCTGTCTCAATGCTATCACCTCTACCCACAACCAATATTGTGAAGCCATCTTCCATAAGGTCCTCCTCAGAGCTGAGGAGATGGTGCTGTTATGTTCTTGAATCCTCAGAACTTAAATCCGCTTAAAACTTTTTAGTTTCTGTCATTTTGTTACAGCAACACAAAACACTGCTGATACATCGTCCGTAGATCGAGAAGTTGCTGTGGAAAGAATACAGGAAAATGCAAATCAAAGTACTTACTTAGCACTCTGTGTTCAAGATTCCTGAGCTATGACTATGACCCATGCTGATGAGTTTCCATGGGAGCAAGAGCTGTAGACGTGGAAGGTTCTGAGAATGGATTCGGAGCTCTGCTTTTAATTCCCCAGAGCCTGGAAGAGCACAGGTATGAAGAGTACTGAACTCTCCTACATCACGAGATGAAGACTTGTACATAAACATGGTAGGAATAGGGCTTACACACACACCTTTGTCCTCCTTCAGCCAAAATGGGATTGCATATCTGAAATGAACTCAAAGATCAGAATGACATAAATCCATTCTGCTAATTAACCCCTGTCATGGTTTGATCCAGGTGTCCCCCACAAACAAATGAATGTGTTCTGATAGAGCGATCCTCAGATGATGGCAATTCGGGAATTAGAACCTCACTAGAGCTGTATTGTTGGGGTGGGTTTATGGGGGTTATAAGCCAGCTTCCCCTTGCCAGTATTTGGCACACCTTCCTGCTGCTGTTTGCAGTGCTGTGGCAGAGGTGATGTCCAGCCCTCTGCTCATGCCATCATTTTCCCTGCCAGGATGGAGTCTCCCCTCGAGTCCGTAAGCCAAATAAACCCATTCCTCCACCAGCTGCTTTTGCTTGGGTTCTTTCTGCGCAGCAACTAGAAAGCTGACCGCAACAACCCCCTTCATGCAGACCATTCTCTTTTCTCACAGCAATAATGTGGATAGTATTCATGGCACACAATTTTCAGAAGTAAATAACATTAGGAAGAAGTTAGCATGACTAGACAAAGAAAAGATCTTTCATGTGTTGAATAACGAACAGATTCATTGATTTTTGCTGTAAAGTCTCTGTGTCTTTAGCACACCTCAAACAAGATGTAGCTACAGAGCAAAAAAGTGGTGGGAACAGCATTTAGGGACTGTATGATGTCTAAGCTCCTATGCTGATTTCCTAGTGAGAGGGAACAAAGTGGAGCCTCCTCATCTCTGGACCAGGACACTGGTTGTGCAGGTGCAGGTGCAGGTGCAGGTGCAGGTGCAGGAGAAGACTATATGACAGAGGCCGTCTCCTCCGCATGGCTGCTGTGTGAATCACCAAGATCCCTCAGCTCCCATAAGCATTATTCTCTTCATCTGTAAGACAATGAGCTCCAATTCCAAGGGCTTCCTAGAGAGTCTGTGAGGCAAGGAGCTTCCTATGTGGAGAACAGAATTCGCTCTGTCTCCTGCATAGTGGGAAGCTCACAGCAAGACAGGCTACAGGTATACCCAGCTGCCCTCTGAGCCTCAGTATCTTCATCCAAAAATCTCAAAGCATCACTTCACTGAAACTCTGCAAGATCTCTGCATCTCCAAGGCACATGGACTTTACTGACATTCATTCTCCTTCCTCTTAAAAAAAAAAAAACTTTTTTTTTTTATTGACAACTTCCATACAAGAAAGCTAAGAGAGCTGTGGCCCATCTAACCCTACCAACCGACCGCAGGCAGAAAGCTGAGATCCTGGCAAGAGATGAGCCACCACAGTCATATGGTGGAGGATCCATATGCAAACCCACAGAGAATGATTGGATGAACAAGGGACCCACAGCCATAGCCATTCAATCAACACAGGATAAGCCAGTGAGACAGAAACCAACGAATCTCGACACAAAAACCCCTAAACTCACAACATTAAAGCAGCCTCAATACTCACCCACCACGACTCAGGGAACTGAGCGGAAGAGGGGGCGGAAAGATTGTGAGAGCCATGGTGGGGGAGAATTTCAGAGACTTGGCACCCCTCAGTAACAACACACTTGGGTCAGGAGAATCCGGCTGAAGACTGGGCTATCCATGGTCCCCTACCACAAGGACTGATCCAGACGGCCCACGGAGGAGGATATCCAGCTGACTGGGGATGGGGAAGGGGGGCAAAGAGGAATTGGGGATAACAACTCATTGTTGGGCCACTGAACAATGTAACTCATTATGGACAATAAAGAAAAAAAAGAAATCATGCTAATTCCCTCCCAACACCCCCATTTTCCCTTCCCAAATCCACCCTCTAATGAATCCCTTCTTTCAATTTGTTCCTTCCTCTTTCTGTAACCACCTCCATATTAGAATCCTTTGCTTTTTGGGTTTTTGTTTTGTTTCTATAATATGGTTCTGTTATGGTATTTCTCTGCCTCTTTGATGTGTTTATTCCAAGTGAATGTGTCCTTCTATAGATAACTATGTGATACTCTAATTTTAGAACTTTTCTTTTGCTAAAATTATCTCCCAATCATCAGTCTCATTCATTTCAGTGTCTTCAACTTTCTCTTCCTGAATGGCAGAAAAGTCTGTATGTGTGGCCCTGGCATCATTTATAATCCTACAACAGTACATTCAAGTACATGCACGGATCACTAATGCAATAGTAAGAATAAACTGAGCTGGAGGCTAGAGAGGGGTGGGGACAGTCCTGGAGTGAACTGTACACTCTTCACCCATGACTCCACCCAGTCATTGTCTGTATAAGAATGAATGGCCTGGGCTAGAGAGATGGCTCAGTGGTTAAGGCACTTGCCTCCAGTGTCTGGGACCCCAGGTTCAATTCCCCAGGTCCCACATAAGCCAGACCCACAAGGTGGTGGCCCTGATACATTCTCTCTCTCTCTCTCTCTCTCTCTCTCTCTCTCTCTCTCTCTCTCTCTCTCTCTCTCTCTGCTTGAAAATAAATAAATAAAATATTTTTTAAAAAAGAATGAAAGGCCTGTAATTCCAAATCCTCCAAGCGGGCCTAACAGAACGGCTCCCACCAAAGAGAGAATGAGGACTGCCCTCCCTTGACTGGAGTGGTGACCTCATGAGATACCGTCAACCTTCACAAGCATGAAGGAGATGAGAACTCCAGATTTGTCCAAGGCCCAACAAACCTCTCTGAGCCAAAGGAACAAGGAATGACCCATCCTGACTCTTCCAGAAAATGTGAAAAAATGGAGAAAAAGATTTATCAAACTAGCTCTTACCATTGTGAAAGCCCGAGTCCATGTGAATAAGAAAGTGCTGGTTGTCAAAGTCATAGAACTTGTAATGAATGCACATTTTTAAAAAAATTTTATTCACTCATCTACTTATTTTTTTTATTGAAAATAGGCACTTCAGAGCTTCTTGCCACTGCAAATGAACTCTAGACACATGTGCCACAAGAGGCTTTGCTAGAGCCTTTAACTGCTGAGTCATCTCCCTGGCCCCTGAATACAGATTTTTTAAAATATTTTATTTATTCATTTTCAAGTAGAGATATACAGAGAGACACAGAGAGAGAGAGAGCACACCAGGGCCACCACCTTGTGGGTCTGGCTTATGTGGGACCTGGACAATTGAACCCAGGGCCTTAGGCACTGGAGGCAAGTGCCTTAACCGCTGAGCCATCTCTCCAGCCCTGGATACAGATTTTGATAAGCATTTTACTTCTAACTAATTCAATTCTTAGACACTATTCAAGTCCATCCCATACAAGACAAACAAAGGACAACTGCAGGCTAAATATGGTGTGTGAGCAGCTCATTTCCCTTCTCTTTCTAGACTCACATGTTTAACTGTGTCACCGTGTTCCTTCTATGAAAGTCTGGGACCTCAAATTTGAAGGATTCAAACTCAGTGCACTCTTCCCTCAGCAAACTCTTGATATTAGTGTCTATGATTCAAGTATCGCCAGCCGTTATCCGAGCACACAGGTTCTAAAGCCCTGCAGATATTTTAGCCTTTGTTCTCAACTGAACGGCTCAGCTGCACTGTCTCTTCTGTCTTCTGATAATTCTACAGCTGTGTTACAGTTGCTTACTGATCTCTCCATTTTCTCCTTCTCCACATGTTAATCCTTAGGCCTGACCAATTAACCTCCTAAAATATGCCTTTTCACACACACACACACACACACACACACACACACACACACACACACACACACACACACACACAATCTCTTTCTAAACCTGGCATCAAAGGTCCTCCATAATCAGAGATGGTAATACCTCTGTAGACTTTCTTTCTATCCTTCTATGGTAACAGAACTGCCTGTTTTCTTGGAACATGGTATCTAAAATACAAGGTTCAATCCCTGGCTTCTTTTACAAATAGGTATGCCTGGGTGACTAAATTTTAGTAATTTAATGAGCATATGCTTTCAATGTGATAAACCTTCTCCAAAAGACAGGATGTATGTGTCCCCTTTATTTCTTTCTCCCTTGTTATTTTGAGACAGTGTCTCATACTGTAACCCAGGCTGGCCTGGAATTCACTATGGAGCCAACGTTGGCCTCAAGCTTTCAGAAATATTCCTGCTTTTGCCTTCTAAGTGCTGGGATTAAAAGTATTAGCCATCATGTATGACTTTTTTGTCCCTTTATCTATGCTCATGTATTAGCCAGAGTTCTTCAGAGGTAAGAAAACCAAAGAGTGTATACATACACACACACACACACACACACACACACACACACACACACATATATATATATATATATATATATATATATATATATATATATATGAATTTACTCCCATGATTATGGGGACAAGGAACTCCCTAACTATTCCCTCTGGAGACCCCAAAAACCTGGCCCTATAATTTGGTTCAAGTACGAAGGGCTGAAAACCAAGGAACCCAATGGTATAAGTTCCACTCCAAGGCTATGGCTCAGGGGTAGAAAGCGTGGTGTATATCCTGGAATTCAAAAGCCTGAGAACTTTGATATCCAAAGAGATAAGAAGGTGGGTATCTTGACTCAAGATGACAGAGATAATTCTTCCTTTTTCTGCCTTCTTGTTCTATTAAGATGCTCAAAAAGCTGAGTGATTCTCACCCACATTGGTGAGAGTGGGTCTACTGTATTCAGTCCACTGTTTCAAATGCTAATCTCTTCCAAAGACACTCTCTCAAACATACCCACAAGTAATGTCTGATTAGTTCTGTAGGACCCATTGCCCCAGTGAACTTGATGGGTAAAGTTCCCCATCAAAATGGTGGATTGCCCACACTAAAGTAACCAAGTAGAAGGAACCTGGATCAATGGAATATTATTACTCCAGTCCTGAGCCTACTGGACTTGAAAGATTGATGTCTTATGTACAGGTTTCTTTTGTTTTTTCTGCTACTCATCACCTAACCTTATCAATTCCATCTAACACATCTATGTCCTCAGGTCCTTAACTATGTTTTTTCTGTTATTCAAACTAAGCTATATAGTGTTCGAAAAGATGGCTCTACTGTCCTGAATTTCTGTCTTCTCATTCTAAATCTGGATTTTTTTTTCTCTTATTGAAATCCTAGGCTGGGAAGATTGCTTAGCAGTTAAAGGGATTTGCTTGCAAAGCCCGATGGCCCAGGCTCAATTACCAAGCCACCTACATAAACTGGATGCAAAAGGTGGTCATAAACTTGGTGTTCATTTGCAGTGCAAGAGGATCTAGTGTGCCTCCCCCACATACCAATTGAGGCACATGTGTTCACATAAGTAATTTTTTAATAGTTATTTATTTATTTGCAAGCAGAGAGAGAGAGAGAGAAAGAGACAGAGACAGAGAAAGAATGGGCACATCAGGGCCTCCAGCCACTGCAAGCAAACTCCAGATGCATGCACCACTTTGTGTATCTGGCTGTATGTGGGCACTGGGAAATCGAACTCAGGTCATCAGGTTTTGCAGGAGAGTTCTTTAACCACTGAGAAATCTCTGCAGCCCCAAATATTTTTTTTTAAATGAGGGCTAGGGAGATTTCTCAGTGATGGAAGGCACTTGCTTGAAAGCCTATCCTTCTCATATGATCCATCTTAAATCTCACATTTCAGTAACATAAAATCTTCCTTCAACTCTTCCAATAGCATGTTCTCTCTCTCCCCCCCCCCTGTCTCTTTCTCTTTCTCTTCCTCTCTCTCTCTCATCTCCTCTCCACACATTCCTCGCATTGCCTCTCTCTTAGCACAGGCTCACACACAGCAACTTGGGCCTCAGCCTTATTGGCCCTGCGCTTCTCAAATACAGTGGGTCTCTAATACAATCTGTTTAACAGAATTGAGAACAAGAAAGAGGCTGAGAACTGTTAATAGAGGATATTCCCCTGGGTTTAAGGACAGTTGAAGACAGGGCAGTATTGTGTTCAGGTTTGGTCTACATCTGTGATCTGTACTTTATTGCACTAGCTGGCAAAATTATCTCCATATCACTGCTTCAAGGTGTGTCATCCTCAGATTCTAGGAACCAAGCAGTCACATAAAATCCTACATCTTGCCCATGGCGTTCCTCCTTCCTTGCTCCTGCCCAACCAACCCCTGGACAAGAGCAGAACAAACCTGGAATTCCCCACTTATCAATGACCCACTTCGTATATTTCCATGACTTGCTGTAGCGGTTTGATTCAGGTGTCCCCACAAATGAATGTGTTCTGAATGTATGATCCCCAGCTGATGACAATTTTGGAATCTTGTTGATGTGTTGTTGGGGGTGGGTTTATGGGGGTTATAACCAGCTTCCCCTTGCCAGTATTTGGCACACACACTCCCGCTGCTGTTGTCCACCTGATGTGGCACAGGAGGTGATGTCCACCCCTCTGCTCATGCCATTGTGTTCCCTGCCATCATGGAGCTTCCCCTCTAGTCTGTAAGCCAACATAAACCTATTCCTTCCATCAGTTGCTTTTTGTCGGGTTCTCTGTCACAACAAAGAGAAAGCTAACTACAATACTTGCACATTTTACAACTTTTGACTTGGGCAAAACCTTTGTTCCTTCCAGATTTTTCTTTCAGTGCCCTATTCTGAATACCAGTAAGAGTAGTTAGGCTTGGCAGAGGGTGCATGTTAGGGTTACATGGCATATGGCCCTGTTGGATACAAGCCACACCCTCAGATTATCCAGGAGCTGGTCCTGTGAGCTGCTTACCTGAGCGTCTCCATTATGTGTTCTCGCCTGATACATCTGAGGAAAAGGCCATTTGAATAGAAGTAGAAAAGACTGGCATTTAGGGAGAAGGCAGACCGTCACTAGGCCTGGGCCATGCTGGAACTGAGAGTGCCAGGGAGTCAGATGATCCTTCACACATCTACCCAAATGTTCTCCCAGGGACTCTGGCGATTTAACAGCTCCAGCTGGAGGTCCACATCACCTCCACATGCAGAGGTTTCTTGCAATGACCTCTGGCCTCTCCATCACACATTTTCAGAGCTCCTAAATACAGGCCAGTTCTGAGGGCGATGGGAGAAGGGAGGGTTCTTGTCACCACCTGGGAGAACAGGGAGGAAGGGGACAAAGGACAGGAAGGGAAGAAAGGAGAGGAGTTGATCGCTGGGGTTTAAAAAACAAGCCTCCTATCAGGCACCCAAGGTCAGGCCACCCATGGCTCCTCTCTCCACTTGAAGCCTCTGATCTCAGCCGAGGATTCCGCTATTCTGCACAGGCACAGAGTCCATTCTTCTAGGCACCATCAAAGGGACAAAATCATGGGAAGACCTTGGCTTAAGCCTTGGGCTTGTTTTTACTATTTTTTTCTTTTCTTTTTAATGGGCTACTTTTTTCTTACTTATCTCATCATTTACTTATGATTTTAGCAAGGACAAGAAATGACTGCTTAATGTATCCATCACCACAGAACAGTATCCCTATGGTGCTTTAGAACAAAGCTCAGAAAAGGTTTTCTATAAAGTCCAGATAGCAAATGTGGTTGAGTTTTGCAGGCCATTCAGTCTCTGGCATAACGACTCTGCTGCCTCATTGCAAAATGTACCATCAGAAAGATATATAAGCCAATACATGGCTGTGTTCTAATAAAGCTTTATTGATACAAACATGAAACCATAATATTGAGCCTGTTAGCTATTAGTTTGCCAACCCTGCCTTGGACCAAGAATCAACCCTGATATGAAGAAGCCAAGGAAACAACCAGAATGAGCCAAGTAAGAGAATTCATCCAGACACCCTTTCAATCAGGCACCTGTTCCAATTCTTAACCTTCCAGTTCCTGTGTTAGGGTTATAGGAAGCTTTTTCTCACAACTGAGATTCGTGGTAATTGTATTTTTTGGTTCTCAACAGCAGAAACACTGCCTTATCAAACCAGGGATTTGGTTTGTCATTCCTATGCATTATCATGCTGGCCCTACACACACCCTATACATCATCTCCAGTCATAACCACTCGTGGGGGGGGGGAGTTGCAGTCAGCTTTCTAGTTGCTGCTTGTGGAGGAATGGGTTTATTTGGCTTACAGACTTGAGGGGAGACTCCATCCTGGCAGGGAAAATGATGGCATGAGCAGAGGGGTGGACATCACCTCCGCCACAGCACTGGAAATAGCAGCAGGAAGGTGTGCCAAACACTGGCAAGGGGAAGCCGGCTTATAACCCCATAAGCCTTCCCCCAACAACGCAGCTCTAGCGAGGTTGTAATTCCCAAACTGCCATCAGCTGAGGATCGATCATTGAAAACACATTCATTTGTTTGTGGGGGACACCTGGATCAAAGCATGACAGGGGGGTCACATCCAGACAAAGGGTTCATGGGGCAAAACAAGAACAGCACAAGTCTGTTCACAGAAGACACTGTGGAAAAGGCCACCAAAGAGCCAGATATCTGCCCAGCAAAGGAGAACAACAGTTGTATTAGTTACTTCTTTTCTCATTACTGTAACCAAATACCTGACAAGAAGCAACTCATTGTAGGAAGGGCTCATTTAGACTTTTAGACCATGATTCAGGTCCATCGCCGTGAGGCAGGCATGAGGAGAGACCAACTCCTGTCTGTGGTGACGAGTGGCTGTTTGCTCATATCTCAGCAATTGGGAATCTGAGAAGCAGAAATGCCAGATACATCTGATTTTCTCCTTTCAGCCTGAGACCCCATCCCATGGGATGGTACCACCCACTCTCAGGATAGCTCTTCTTTAGTTTATCACCCTGGTAACGCTCTCACAGACCTACCTGAAGTTGTGCCTCACTAATCCTCTAGGTATTCCTGAATACAATCAAGTCGACAAAAGAAATTAACGATCAATGCTACCTATCAAGAAAAGAAATGAGGGAGCATGATGGCAGACTAGTAGCAGCCTCACCAGGACTCTCTCCATAAAGGTTTGATTTTCCAGCTGGGATCCAAACCCTGGTCCCCAGCCAGCCCTGAACCCAAGTCCACCCTCTCCCCAGATCCTGAGCCAGCCCAGACAGGGTTTCCCAGTGTCTTTCTGCTCTGCAGAGGAACAGAGAGCCGCCACTCCCCCCAACCACAAGCTCCTGC
>PVHP010043577.1:0-14472 GCA_004024765.1 Zapus hudsonius
CTGGGAGATATAGGGTTAGTCTCCCTTCAATATTTCAAAAAGAGGCGTAAGGTCTCCAGTGGTGAGTTTAAGATAGGGGCGTAACCAATTAATATCCCCTAAAAGTTTCTGGAAATTGTTCAAAGTTTTAAGGTGACTAGCGAGAATCT
Source organism: Zapus hudsonius (assembly GCA_004024765.1). NCBI lineage: Eukaryota > Metazoa > Chordata > Mammalia > Rodentia > Dipodidae > Zapus > Zapus hudsonius. Next base: position 150 of record PVHP010043577.1, read on the forward strand.
GGATTTTCTGTGACTGAATCTTTTTAGGAAAGAGTTGAAAACCTAAAAATGTATAGGGGGTTCCAATTGTATCTCATCAGGGGCTATTTGAAGGCCACAACGTGTAAGGGGAGCCATCAATCTTTGGGAGGCCATGAGCAGGACTGAGGGTTGGGGGCCAGCATGCAAGATATCATCCATGTAGTGGATGAGATATAAGTTAGGGTACAAATCACGGGATGCGTCAATGATCTGAGCCACATATTTTTGACACAGGTTGGACTATTAGCCATTCCTTGTGGCAGGACCCGCCACTGGTACCTATGCATGGGTCCCTTAAAGTTTATGACTGGGAGACTAAATGCAAAGTGGCTTCTATCAGAAGGATTTTGGGGATGGAAAAGAAGCCATCTTTGATATCAATGACTATTTTGTAAAATCCCTGGGGTATAGCTGCAGGGAATGGAACACCAGCTTGGAGTGCTCCCATAGGGACCATGACCTTATTTACTTCTCTTAAATCCTGTAAGAGCCTCCATTTTCCAGTTTTCTTTTTTATAACAAAGATGGGAGTGTTCCAAGGAGAATTAGTAGGTTCCAGGCGTCCAGCTGCTAACTGTTCCTCCTCTAACTCTGTAGCAGCTTGTAGCTTTTCTGCTGTGAGGGTCCATTGGTCAATCCACACAGGTGCAGCTTGTTTCCAAGTAATCCTGTCAGCATGGAGTGCAGCATGACCAATGACCCCTAAGGGAAAGGAGAGTGGTAGCCAAATCCCAGCCCGTGCCTATCTTGATTGGGAGAAACTTTTAATTGTGAAGGGTTTCCTTGTAGCTCTTTTCCTAATCCCTGGCCTGGGAGGAAGCCCTGTTTGAGAATTTGTGAGGTGACAATCTCATTAGGTCCACACATAATAATTTTCATTTGTGACAGGATGTCTCTTCCCCACAGATTAACAGGTAGTCCTGGGACCACATAAGGCTGGACTGTGCCGGTGTTTCCCTCCTCATCTTTCCATGTCAATATTCTGGAGCTTTGTAAGGGGTTGGAAGTTTGAGCAATGGCCTTCAAATGGGTAAGAGAAGGGCTGCAAGGCCAAGGAGCAGGCCAATGCTTTTGACTAATTATGGTGGCATCTGCTCCAGTATCAAGATTGCTTATTATCCAAGAATAATTTTAGAGTAGGTTGTTCAGAAGTTATAGCTTGTGAACAATAGACATCAGAGGATCCAAAACATCCCTGTCCCTGAGACTGTGGGTGATATGGGAGACTACTGTTAAGAGGAAGGATGACTAGTTGTGCCAGCCGCTGGCCAGGGGTTACAGAAGCTGCCGATTTTGGAGGCTGTAATCAAATGAATCTCCCCTTCATAGTCATTGTCAATCACCCTGGGGATCGCTTCCAGGCCATGTAAAGCTGTGCTGCTGAGCCCAATAATGAGGCCAAAGGAATGAGGAGGGAGTGGCCCAAACCTCTGGTGGGAATTGAGGGCCCTCTGAAGGGTTTAATAGTGTTCTGGTGGTAGAACGGAGGTCATGTCCTGCACTTCCTGGGGTGGCTCGAATAAGACTGGAGATGGGTCTATCAGAGTGATAGTTGTGGAGGGACAAACCTGATTGCACCAGGCAACTGTCTCTGAGGGAAGGGGCCCTGGCACTGGCCCCTCCTGAGGTGTCCCGAGTCCTGAGACATGGGAAGTGGATTGCCTTGTGTATGAAATTTAGAACGGGGACTGGAGAGATGACTCAGTGGTTAAGGCACTTGCCTCTAGTGCCTAAGGCCCCGGGTTCAGTTCCCCAGGACCCACATAAGCCAGACCCACAAGGTGGAGGCCCTGGTGCGCTCTCTCTCTCTCTCTCTCTCTCTCTCTCTCTCTCTCTGTCTCTCTCTCTGTCTCTGCTTGAAAATGAATAAATAAAATATTTTTTAAAAAATATTTAGACCGGTATTCCGAAACTCAGTGTCGTCCCTTCTTACATAAATGTAAAGGGCAGAGAGCGGGGAGTGCTTGTCCTATCGCCCCTGAGGGGGCCGGGCGGGGTCCGAGAGCCGAAGGCCACCCGCGGAGTGGGCAGTCTCAAGCAAAATGGCCAGGTTTTTGGCATGAAAAGCAGCCCCCTCCTTTATTACCTTGAAACGTTTTGCCAATACTGCGTGAAGCAGGGTCTATGTCTGCACAAAGTTTGATATACTCGGAAAGTGTTTTATTACGCCTGTGCTGACGCAAAGCAGCTTGGCAGGCTGAATTGGCATTTTCAAAAGCAAGATGTTTGATTATTTCACTTTCGGTTTCCTCTTTACCGAGAACCTGTTCCGCCACCTCTACAGGTGTCCGACAAATTCATTGTAAGGTTCTTGGGGACCCTGCCTGACTTTAGTGATGGAAGAAAGCAGTGAACCGGCAGCCAGAATGCACTTCCAAGCTTGTAAAGCCACATGTTGGACCTGAATAATGAGACCTGGAGAGAAATTGGCCTGAGCCTCATTGGAATTAAACGGAAGCTGGCCCAAAAGCTGTGGGAGGGTCCACCGGGCAGTTTCATTTTTCAGAGCATTTTTCTTAGCCAAGTCCTGACATCTTTCTGTGTAATCGGCCTTCCAGGAAACGTATTGTTCCTGACTGAGAACTGCTTTGGCAAGCATTTCCCAATCACTTATGGTCAACCACTGGGAACTGAGAGTCTCTAGTAGAAGAGAGAGAGTGAAGGGGGCAGTGAGGCCGTATGCCGAATCGGCACTCTTAAGTTCTTTGATTTGTTTAAACTTGAAGGGGGTATAACCCTGAGGACATATGGCAATTGTCTCTCACCCTGCAAGGGCAGCCTGCTCTGGTTCCTCGTCAGCTTCAGACTCTATCTCATCTTCATTCTCCTCTCCTTCCTCATGTTCCTCTTCTATGCCTGAGGGCTCGGCCCCTAAATCGGGGGCAGTGGGGGCTTCGGTGACCAAACTTTTTCTGACTCTAGAGCGGGTGATTGGAAAAGCCATAAGGTGGCGAGAAGAAGTTCTGCCCTGTCTGTGGTTCTTTTTAATTTTACCTGCAGTATTGGGGTTGGAGGAAGTAAGATCCAAGTCTAATTATCTGAGGGCCTGAAACAAATGAGCCCTTTCTTTTTTAATCTGTAAAAGGGAGGACAGTGCAGAGGTTTCTTCAGTGAGCTGGCGGATATATTTCTGAGTAATATCTGTCGCTAAGGGTGTGAGCAGAGAGATAGGCTGAAGTGAGTCTATCGAGGGAAAGGGTCGGGGAGGGTCAAGTAGAGCAGATGGCAGAGGAAATGGTTGAATATTTTGAGGAGTTGTCCGATGAAGGATAGGATAGATGGAAGATGTGGGAAGGTTGATTTTAGTGTCAGAGTCAGAGAGAGGCATAGGGATAATAACAGAGGGGCAGGGGCTAGAAGGAGAAGAAGAACCCTCCCGTGAAAGAGAGGCACAAAATCTTTCGCCAGCTTTGATGGCCCCTTCCGCCTCTGGAAGAAAGTGTCTGATTTGTAAAATCTCATTAAAGGCACTCCAGTAGGAAAAAATCTCTACTGGGACCTTCTCAGGTCCGAAATTCTCCTAATAATCCCGGAGAAAGTCACCCACACGGGCCCAATGTTTTTCATCTATAGTTCCTTCCTGGGCGAACGAGGGACACACATCTTGGAGATTAACAAAAAACTTAACTGAATTTTTCTTCTTAACCTGATTTCCTCGCACCCTGAGTGATTCTTTGAGACCTTGAATAAACAACTCTTGTGAGCTTAAGTTCTGACCCATTGCGACTCAAATTTCCCTACCTTGAGAGACCTCAGCCGGGTCACTGAGGTCCACGAATTTTCTTGACTGCTCAGTCCACCAGTTGAGCGCGTCATCCAGAGGGGGTCCACACCCTCGCGCCCCACGTCAAGCGCCACCTGACCCGACCCCGGGGCGTAGACAACAAAGGTCGCGAGGGAGACCCTAGCCTGGATGAGTGAGAAAGAACAGGAGCGAGAGATGAGACCAAGACAGGAGTCTGATCCAGGTCTGTTTATTGCAGGCAACAGGCAAGCTTATATGCTAAGAACAAAGAGGCAGCTGCACGTTTTACTTTGCACAATAGTATAAGTTTTTCAAACCCTGTTGCCATCGTGGTCACAGTGACCTCTTACTGGAACTGTTTGTGATTAGCTGCAATGGCTTGTTTCGGGAAGCACATAACATTGCTAGATTTCCGCATAGCTCAGGGTCGACAGTGGGCAGTGTCTCAGACCCCAACACTGTGTGGCCATGGTTGAGCCCTGGCCCTGAGGAAACTGTTCAGCCTGGAGAGAGCAGGCGAAGGTTCTGGAAGCTTCCTTCTGTTTGGGAGAGAAGTCTTGATGCCAAGGGAGCTTCCTCGCTCCCCTCTCCTCAGACTTTGCACTCTGTGGACTTAGTGGTTAATGGAGAAGGTGGAGGGGTGCGGGAGGAGAGCAGGGCTGGGTGCTGTTGTCACCTGTCACCAGCTTCCCCCCATGCCAGCTTCTGCTTGCAGCCCATCACAGGGCCTCCTGACCCTTAGCCACACAGTTTTCCTTCCTGCTTCCAGATCTTCCCTCCTGCCTCTCTGCCCCACTCCCTCCGCCATCTGAACCCGCCTCGTTCCTTTTGTCCACGTTTCCTGGGCTAAGAGTCCATCCTTCCCTCTGAGAACATCCACTCTTTGTGTTTTGTTTTGTTTTGTTTTGTTTTGTTTTGTTTTGCCAAATGCTGGAAAGTGGTAAGTATAGCAAATAATGGACTAGAGGAGGTTGGGGCCAGGGCTGCAGAGGCCAAGGATGCAGCAGAGGGATGGGGAAGCGGGAATCCACAAGCAGATGGCAGTCCAGCATCTGAACAGTGCAGCTGGCCTTACTGCACATGCGCGCTCAGGCTCTGCTCACTGCCTCTCCCCCAGACCACCAAGGAAAGAACAGAGAGAAAAGGGAAGCGGATTAGTTAGAAGTCTCCTTTCCCCTTCGTTTTATGGAAAAGCTTTTAGTGGCACCCCTCTAATTTGAATGTGTTGGGGGGACTTTGGAGACTGGTTTAGCAGTCCCAGATAAGCCAGCTTTTTCTGAAATCCCTCCCCAGGGTCTGCACTGCCCGGCCCAGCCTGTGTTTGCTGGTGTTCTCTGCAGATGGCATGTGTGCTGCATGCCCAAGTTTCTGCTAGGACTAATCAGCTCTTCCAGACAGCTGGTCCATGTGCCTAGTGATTTGCAAGTCGGGTTTCATGTCACCCGCAGGCCACAGCAGCGCCGCATCTTGATTACAGGCAGTGTTCCGGAATATGTGCCAAGCACGGATATTTTAGGACCTGTAGTTCCAACTTCCCTGAAGACTAAAGAGTTGAGCCCAACACTTCAAGACCTACTTGGGCAACATAGCAAGACCTCAGCTTCAGAGAAAGATGGGGGACGAGAAGAGGAGGAGGGAGGAAGGGAGGGAGAGACACACACATAAGGGCCATTACACAAGCATTGAAGCCAGGCAGAGCAGTGTGCCAAGCCAGCTGTACCAGCTTCTGACCTGGGCTTTAGGCAGCGTGCTCAGATTGCATTACTGTAAAGTGGAAATGTCTATTACCTACTAGGAATTTGTGCGAGGATGAAGTGAAAGGCACAGGAAATATTCGCCCCAGCCAGCCATAGAGTGGCTGAGTGAATGTGGGTGGTACTCCTGTGATGAGTTACTGGCGAGTAAATTAATGAATGGATGGATTGCAGATACAGTGGGAAGCTGAGACACACCTTGGGAAAGAGACAAGGGAGCAAAGGTCATTCCCTAAAAAACAGTCATGGTCATGGGTTAATGACATTAGCAATAGCAGCAGTGAGCATATTGGAAAGATCTTTCCTTCAGAGAACGAGCTTGGAATGGGACTTGTTGAACTTGGGGTGCTCCTCTGAGTCTACCCCCTCCTCCTCTGGGTCCACCCCCTTCTCTCCCTCTGGATCTGCCTCTCCTACCCCTCTGGGTCCGCCCCTCCTTCCCCTCTGGGTCCATCCCCTCCTCCCTCCTCTGGGTCCACCCCCTCTGGGTCCACCCTCTCCTCCTCTGGGTCCACCCCTCCTCCTCTAGGCTCATCTCCCATCCTCCTCTGGGCCCAGGCACTTAGGCTCTGGTGCAGGCTGCTCTCCTCACTCACTCACTCATTCACTCTCTTTCCTGTCCAGCAGCATGGTGCGTCCTGAGACTTGCAGCCCCTCCACAATCAGCTTCTTCACACAGCAGATGAGATGCTGTGGGAGAATTCTCCGTAGATTTGCTCTTGTTCTCAACCTCTCCAGTTGTGGAGCTCTGACTAATGTAGATTTGCACCTAGAAAATTCGGAGAGCCCTGGCTTGTGTGTGGTGGGGACTTACTTTCTGGACACTATTTTCTTTCTATTGAACCTGTAACCTTCATACAGTAAAGAAAACAACTCTGAAATGTACACTCAACTCAGCGCACCTTACATGCACACATGCTTCTGAAACTGCCCCACAAGGGAAGGAGACCCAGCAGACCCCGTCCCGCAGAGGCCTCTGCTCGCTCTCGGCCACTGAACTGCTGGCCTCGGAGTCCATGTGCATGAATCACTGTTGCTTTGCACCAGCCTCCTTGCCGTTGTTCTGTTTGTCATGGCTGCTGCCTAAGATGACAGTTCTGTCCCTCACACAGCTCACCCAGAACTCTGCTGTGCCGCACTGGTCCATTGCATTGTTGAGGAACATTGGGGCGCGTTTCCACTTGGGGTCGTTATGAGTACAGATGCATGATGTTGACCACACAGGCATGCACGCTCCTGTCTCCAGGTTAGCTCACGTGGAAGTGCTAGGCGTGGGTAGACCTCTTCAGCAGTGTTGTTCACAGCCTCGCAGGCTTGGTGACATGCTTTGACAGGAGAGTGCAGTTTCTATCTGTCGCTGGTGTTGGACTTCCCTTTGGGCTGGAGGTCAGGAGCCCTGGGTTTGAAACAACTCTGTCACTTACACACAGAGTGTCCTTAGGCGAACCACTTAACTTTTTGAGCTTCTTTTTTTTTTTTTATCAATTGTAAAATGGAGCTAAGTAAAAATAATTACCCCAGGTAATTAGTGTGAGATATCTGAAAAATTTTGAGTTATGAGTAGAAAAAAAATCATTATTTAAAGAGTTTTTGTATTATACTTTTCCTTAGAAAGGGTATTTATATGGAGAAAAACTATTAGTTATCAAAAGAGAAGAATCTTTTCATAAGATAAAATATGTTTTATTTTTTATAACCAGTCTGTCAGTCACCACACTGATGTCATCTACATGTCCCATGATCCTCTGCCCAGAACACCTACCATCCATGTCTTGGAGAGACCTTCCTGTCTTCTTCTCATTACTACTTCTTTGTTTTGTTTGTTTTCTTTTTCTGAGGTAGAGTTTTGCTCTAGCCCAGGCTGACCTGGAATTCAATATGTAGTCTCAGGGTGGCTTTGAACTCATGGTGATTCTCCTACCTCTGCCTCCCAAGTGCTGGGATTAAAGGCGTGCACCACCACGCCTGGCCCAGGTTACTGTTTCTTTGAAAACCATCCCTGCCTCTGTGCTGGCTGTGGTATTAACAGTCTCATTGACTGAGTTTCCAGTGAGCAATTCAGCAGTGTCGCACACCAGTACATGGGCACACACAGGAAGGAGACTCAGGGCAGCAGTTCTCTGGGCATCTATGGAGCCGGCCTTGCTGCTTGTATAGCAGGATGATCTGGCCTGAAGACCAGCAAATAGCTCTCCTGGGCACAGAATACATGATAGGGATTTGGTGAATATCTGTGTACAGCTGTGAAAATAGCCAGGGTCACTGTCCCCTCCCTCTCTCTTCTCAGACATGCTCTCAGTCAGACAAGCAATGTGCACTTGCCTGTCGGGGAATTAAACACCATGGTGAAAGGATTATTGGTTCCTGCTCAGCAGGTACCCCTGCCCACTGTGAGCTGGCCTGTGGGGAAGCTCAGATGCCCCACAGCTAGCCAGGCCTGTGTGCTGATGCTGACTGTCTTCTGAGGTCCTGGCTAGGCTTCCTGGTGCCTCGGCTTTCTCCTCTGTGAAGCGGGACGGTGCTACTTTCCTGCCAAACACTGAGAACTAGAAACTGTCTCACAGAAGAAGCAAACCAACTTTTTGTATTCAGGGAAATAATTCTTTAAGTTTCCTCCTGCATCTCTTTGCATGGTGTCTGTTCAGATAGCCAGGCTTCTTTCTTCTGCCCTCACATCCCCCACTCCCCTCCAAAAGATGGTGAGACCAGGATGGGCCAAGAAAATGTTTGTGTTGGTATGAATCCCAAAGTGATTGCTAAGCTGCGTGATCCCTTGAACAGGTTACTTAGAGCTTCCTGTCTTCCTCCAAAATGACTGTAATAATAGTCACCTACATCAGAATCGTTCTTTGGCACAGAGGAGACGCTGCTGGTTGTAGGTGATGACAGCTGGTTATAGTGGGTAGTGAGTGGTAGCAGAGGGCATGTTGTTGGCCCAGTGGGCACTAAACTCACCACCCACAAGCGCTTGACCTCCCATAGATGTGGTCCATCTCTCCCCATCTCCGCCCAGTGAGTCGTCCTTAAAGCCAATCCAGGAGCTGCTCTCTGAGGTTGGCTGCTTAAGTTCCAAGTTAATGGCAGGGTTGTTACCCAGGAAACAAATTTTAAGACAATGTAATCTTTAAGTCTTTGGATAATATGAAAAAATCGAGGCATTTAGAACTTTGTATAACAACACTTCAGGTTTGTTTATTAAGTAGGAAAAGAAAAATGTGTCTGTTCAAATACTCCCAGAATTGAGGATTTAAATTGAATAGATTGTTGTCTGGAGGAAAATTCACATATAAATTAGACTAGGAAGAATTCATAATTGTTACAGTTTTCATGTTAATTATTTCACGCTAAAAATTGTTACTGCATAAATTAACACATTCCTTCTTGGAGAACATATTTTGGAAAGATTTGTTCCTTTAACAACTCTCTGTGTATTAGAAATCCCAGATGCCAGTACTAATTAAATGTAATCAGGTTTCTGATTTATTAATCAGCCACTTTGGAGGCTGATACCTGCCCCTGTCAGCACATGAATTTCCTGTTCTCTGTCAGCAACAGCACGGTGGCAGGAATGCAGGCTGGAGAAGGAAGGAAAAGCAGTGGTTAATTTTTAATTTAATTCTTTCTGAGCCAGAGGAGCTAGCCCTCTTCTGAGGAAAAGCAAACCCTCTCCATGAAAGCATTGTTTGAAGCTCTGAGCAGGAAGCTCACTTGCTCCCAGCTAGAACCACCATGAAATGACCAGGCCACGCCCCCAAGCCCACATGGGGAGTCATCATCCCAGAGCTGTCCCTGGAGAAACCAGACCTCCCCAGCAGCTTACCCCTGTCCTGCCCTCCCAGAGGTCAGACTCAGCTGAGATGCCTCCCTGAACCCCTGGAGCCAGAGTTTTGGGCACCTCTGTCACCAGGCAGAAGTCTTCATTTGTGCCCTGCTGTCAGCAGCTCCGGGAGGGACTGCTTTGTTTATCTGCCCAGCAGAGCCACCACAGCCCAAATTAATAGTCTTAGGAGCTGGTCCAATGAAGAGAAACGAGGTTGACTGTGTAGGATCCTGGAAAGGATTGTTGAAAGTCGGATGAAAATGAAAGAAAGGAGACTTGAAATCACCTTTTTATATTCTAGTCGCTTAAGATGAAAAGGCTTTGACAGACAGAGGAGGCCTCAGGTCATCAGGGGATGGAGAGAGGCCGGATGCCAGCTCAGGTCACAGAGCACCATCCTCACCATCCACGTCGACCGCCAGGCATTCCTGCTTTGTGTTCTGGGCAGGCTTCTCTCTCCTTTGTGCTGTTCTGGGCAGAGCTGCTTGGCAGGTGTTTATGAATGGTCAGGAGCGTCCCTCGTTTCTGGGAAATCATCAGGAAGGAAGCAGATGGTCACCCTCTGTGATTTTAAAGTGTGTAAAAAGGAGCTGCAGACACCATCAAACATCAGACATGTCACTTGGCTTCCTTGTGCTCTACTGGCAGAAGGAACCTGCATTGCCTGTCTGGATAGTTGGGACAGGCAGTGTGTGGGGAGCTGCCTCTGGCGCCTCTGCGGTTTCTTTCAACCAAAGGAGGGCACTTAGCCTAGCATGCTGGTCTCCCCAGGGGTCTCAGAGTCACTGATGCTGTGCCAGATGGAAAGCAGGGGACAGTTGAAAAGCAACCCAAAGTCGTGCTTGTCATTGTACATGCAGTCTCCCTGCAGCTCTTTCCCAACAGCGTGGCCGCCTGTCCCCAGCACGTTCTAAACCTGTACTGGCCATGATGTCCACACAGTGTGGCCAGAGCCACTGCCCCTTTTAGAAGTGTCTGGATTCTCGAATGGATTCCATGTACCTCCCGGCATGCACTCATCACTCACCCCCACCAGCAGCACTCACAGGATCTAGATGCCCTGCACACAGCCTCCCTCCTGCCGCCACTGTCCATTGAAACATCACAAAGTAAGCCAGGTGTGGTGGGACACTCAGGAGACTGAGGCAGGGGGATTGCCATGAGTTTGAGGCCAACCCGGGCTACAAGTAGTTTGACTGATTCTTCGGAAGCTAAAGGATAATGGAGCTATGGGTTTCCTCCTCTCCTCTGCTCCCCCTCAGACAGACCCCGAAGCAAGCCCTCCATCCCAGTCCGACTTCAGGGAAAGGCTCCTTGGTGGTTCTCATTTCCTTCCTGTGATTTTAGGAGCTGCTCATTAATTTCACCCTTTCCTTCTGTGCATCACCATTGGACGCTGTTGCAAGAAGAGTGACGGGAAGCGCAGCTGCCCAGAGTCCCCTCTTTGCCTCTGGTCCCCCAGAGACGCTTGGGAGTCTCGCAGCATGTGAGAGGGTCGACCTTCCATGGCTCACCTTTCTGCCTGGCCTGGTTGACCCCCCAGGATCACCCATCCCACTGAGTGGTCATTTTCCCGCATCCTTCCCTGTCTGCTATCTGTGTGTGATGACAGTTGGGTCCCTAAGGAATTTGCTAACCCTTGGTGCCTAGACAGCCTAGGTCTTCGCAGTAGGTTCAGGTCCAGCTTCCTGGTTTCCCTCCTCTTCCCCTCCCCCACGTTCTGTGGAACAGCACTCTCCTTTCCTCCCTCCCTTTCTTCCTTCTCAAACTCTCCTCACTGACATGCTGAAACTCTGAATGGAATACCATCACAATCCATTGTACAGCTGGCTTTTCATTCATTTTTATTTTGAAAACCTGGTGCTAAGCCTGTATGGACCTAAAGTGGAAATATCAGCAGAAGGTGCCACCAGGGAGAACTAGAAGCACCCAGTTGTTTTACTTCAGAAACATATGGGGCATTTGAAAGTCTCTCCCTTGGGTTAGTGTGAGAATTTTGACTTTTCCTTTGCCAAGTCTTACTGGTGGAGCATTCCTTTAATCCCAGCACTAGGGGGTGTGGTGGATCTCTCCTTTAATTCCAGCACTAGGGGGCGTGGAGGAACTCCTTTAATCCCAGCACTAGGGGCAGAGGGAGGAGGAACACCGTGAGTTCAAGGCCAGCCTGGGACTACACTCGGAGGGAACCACAGAGTGGACACAGACACCACAGAGAGGGCACAGTGTCTAAGTGCTCTGGGTCTGGAGCCAGCCTCCTCCTTTCCAAATTGCACGTCTGCCCTTCACACATGTGACTCTGCTGTTTTCTCATTTGTACAACAAAGGTTGTTTGCATCTCCCTGTGTGTAAAGCATTGGGCACACTTAGCAAGCAAGCATAGGAGCTGGTGTTACTCAGCATTACGCAGCCATCAGAGCTCTGACATTGACTCTGGGGCAGTGTCATCCCAGGGGACGTGAAAAGGAGGAGGGACTGAGCAGGCAGAGGGGAAGCTGGCACTTCAGAAAAGCGACTCCAGAAGCAAGGCTGGTCATGGCAGGTGGAGGGCTCGGGTTCAGGAAAGCAAGCTGAAGAAGATTCGCTGTGTGTTGGCAGCAGGAAGAGGCAAAGCTGAGGAGATGGCATGGTCCTTGGAGACCAGGCGGCAGTGGGGGTGCCCCAGGTGGCTGGGGAGGGTGGGACGTGAAGCTGCAGTTTAAGGGGGTTAATTAGAGGGACAGTGAGCCGAAGGCAGAACTCAGCAGAGGTGATGATCTAAAGCAGGTTTTCACAGTAATCGGGAAAGGATTGGATTTGCGACATGAAAAGGAGGGAAGCGAGACGGATTAGATCTAGGGTTTTCAAGACTGCTGACTTGTAAATTTCCTACCCTGAAGCCTGGCAAAATGGTGTTCTGGCCTCTCCCCCCTCCAAAGCGGATAGTGTGGGGGAGGGGAGGGTTCCACACACCCTAGAATATCAAGGAAAGAATAAAGAACTGAAAATTCAAATGAGAGCTGTATGAATGGCGGTCCAGTCTCCTGAGCTTGTGGGCAGGGTTAGTCAGGAGAGAAGGTTGTTCCTAAGAGAATCCATGGAGGAGAATCTAGAACACTGTGGCTTCTACCTTATAGGGGACGTACAGTGGAAACAAAATAAATACTCCGGAAGAAAGGAAGAAAGCTCGGAGGAATGGTTTCTTTTCCAATGAAATGTTTTCACTCTGTGGATGTTGGGCTGTCCTGGGCTGTTGGGATTATTCGTGTTTAAGGACTGAACTAAAGTAGCCCAAAGGTGACAGAGCCACCAGCTCACAAACAGGACGGGAGTGACAGTGGAGACCTCATCTACGGAGGCTTTGACACATCAAGATGGCTTCTCAGGAGTTTTCCATATTGTCTCATCAGCAGGCCTCGTTGGAGTGGTGATGAGGTGGCTTCTGTCAGGGTAGGGATGGACCGGCTGTCTCCGGGGTTGTAAGGACAATGGGTGAGGTGGGTGCCATTACACTGTTACTCACGGTTCGCACAAGTCGGTTCCTGTGCTTCTTTGAGAATGCTGTGCGCTTGGCTGTGGTTTGCACATATAGTTCCCATTGGTTGGTTTTTGCTCCCTTCCCACTCTGAGCTGGGAGGCCGAGAGGGGTGTTTATGGCTCTGAATGGAACGTGATGCTGGTCCTGGGGGGGGGGGAATCCTCCAGAAACATGGATGGTGTAAGAAAGTGTGCAAGCAGTGGCTTACCATCCAGCCATTAGTGTGTCATTCACTCAGTCCTGTGACCAAGATCTTGTGTGTGCCACTGGGGTGGGTACTGAGGACACAGTCCTCAGAAAACACGGTGCAGCCCTCTGTGGAGAGGTTCACTTCTCACAGTTCCTGCATGTGTCACACACCAAAGGCCAGGATGCTATGGCCTCATCCCAGCACGAGGGACCAGGTAGAGTCCCCACACAAGAGCCAAGGAGGGGCAGAGTTAGCCACAGGTGGCAGTGGAGTGGGTCACTGTCAAAGGACTCAGCCTGTCCTCAGGCCCGGAAGAAGAAGGGAGTTTGGCATTGCAAAGCAGTCTGAGGAGTCCAGTGCACAGCCTGAAGCAGAGGAACAATGGACAGGCTAGAGAAGTCGATGACCTACCCAGGCCATGGTGAGCAGGTACTGAGGCGGACACATTCCAGAGCGTGAAATGGACAGGATTTAATGAGGCACTCGTGTGGAGAGTCACAAAAAAGAAACCAAAACCATTCAAAAAGATGGAGCTTCCTCCCCCTTGCTGCGACCAAGAACCTAACCAAAAGCAGTTTGTGGGGGAATGGGTTTATTAGGCTTACAGACTGGAAGGGAAGCTCCATGATGGCAGGGAAAATGATGGCATGAGCAGAGGGTGGACATCACCTCCGCCACAGCACTGCAAACAGCGGCAGGAAGGTGTGCCAAACACTGGCAAGGGGAAGCTGGCTTATTGTGGTTCTCTCCTCTGTGGGCGCCATGGGCCATCTGCGGAGGGAAAATGGAGAGAAGCGGCGGGAACCGGGAGCCGGGTCGAGCTGTCCGCTGTCTGCTGTCCACTGTCCACTGTCTCAGGGCTGGGGCCCACAGAGCTGGGGAGAATGGCGCAGGGGGATCCGGCAGGACACAGAGGCGAGCAGATGTGTATTGTATATCCACGTGGTTCTTTATTCAATTGGGTACTTACACTATATAGGGAAAAGGGGGTCCGGGGCATGGGAAATGGGGAAGGGACAAGGTGATTGGTTGATAGGGGTGGGGAGTTGGCAGCCTGCACAGGGATAGGTGGGTGGGACAGGTGGGTGGTGACAACCTGGGAACCTCATTGGGGGTCCTGAGTGGCGGGAAATACTTGATGCTAGCCACGGTCTGGTCAGTGGGGATGGGTACAAGGAAGTTTTGCTGATACTCAGTGCCAGTCCTGCTGAGATGGGAATGCTGGTTTCGGTGGCCAGCCCATGGGGGTGGGAGTTAGGGTAGGTGGAGCTGGGAAACG
>PVHP010043578.1:0-14457 GCA_004024765.1 Zapus hudsonius
GTGAGATGATGGCAATCCAGCATTTATTGATACTCTGGGTTTATTTGGCTTGTCTTGCTCCTCTTCCCTTTCCTTTTCATGTATGATTGCCCTCCCTCAACTCCACCAAGAAAAATCTCTGTGCTGGTAGTCTAGGAGCCTAGGCTATCAGTCCTATGTATCTGAGTACAAATGGTTGTATGTTCTTCCAAAAATGGTTTTCTTTTAAAATATATATACACATTATAAATCAGAGAAATAGTTTTAAGTTTAATTTCACAAGGTACCTTTAGACCTTGTATCTCCAATCTCCAATCTCTTGTATGACCTGGAAGAGCCTCGGAGGCTTTCCTTACAGCAGGTGATAAACATGCTAACCCACTGGAAGATGGAGACAGGAAAGATGCAGCAGAGAGCACAGTCAATACTGCTGCTGCCAGGCCATCATTAACTGAGTGATTAGGATAATCCCGACCATTAAGCACTCTCTTAATAGCAGACAGCTGGAAGATCAGGAAGATCTTTGACGGTTTTGATAATGCAAAGTTGACACTTTTGAAGCTGGGTGTGGTGGCGCACGCCTTTAATCCCAGCACTCGGGAGGCAGAGGTAGGAGGATCGCCGTGAGTTCAAGGCCACCCTGAGACTACAGAGTGAATTGCAGGTCAGCCTGGACTAGAGCGAGACCCTACCTCGAAAAACCAAAAAAAAAAAAAAAAAAAAAAAAAAAAAAAAAAAAAAAAAAAGGTTGACACTTTCAGGGGGACTTGGGAACGTCTTGAGCTGTCTGCCCTTCACCCTTGTTCCCTCAGGAGGATCTTCTCATAACTTGGCTGTTCCATTTGGACCTTCCTTTCCCATATGAACGTTGCCTTCTTGCTCATAGTTTTCTTGGTGTCGCCTTAAGAACTGCCTGACTGTGCTTCTCCATTCCCCATTTACCTTCCTAGCGAGGGAAGGATGAGCCGTACACCCACAGGGCATCACTGCCCACTGATACTATGGCGTGTTCTGTCATGATGCAGATAATGAGTCTGACCTTAGGAAGTGGATGTGAGAAGGGTGGATAGTGAGGAAGCGTGTTGGAATTCACTCATCACTTATTACACGCTTACCACCGATCAGGTGCATCGATGCGCACAGGGATATGTCCTAAATACACATATGTGATTCCTGGACTCACAGCACTGACGGTGTGGACAGGAGAGGAGAGAATTACAGAAGGAAAACTTGCCCTCTCCTCTCCTTCCTTCTTCTCTCCTTCCCTCCCTGCAGACTCTTGAACCTAGGCCCTCACAAGGATAAGACAAGTGCTTCACCATTGATCTAGACCCCAGTCCCTCCTTCATGATTTTAGAATGTGTATTTACCTGGAGAAAGACAGCGGTGTCCATGGCATCTCCCCTCCACTCTTGTGATTTTAGAGCCTCTACTGAACAGCGGCATTCAAGCTTTGGGAGTCAGAGCTGCCATATTCCAAAAGCTATTACTTATAAAACATTAATATTCAAGAACTTTATTTTATGCTAAAAATGGCATGTGAGGAGGTATTTTTTTTAGGAATGAGTCACCCATTTTACAGATTAGCAATGATGTTTGGAAACGTTCTCAGGTTTTACACAGAGACTCAGCAGTGGATGAAAGCAGAAAGCACGGCCTCTGCTTCCTCCGCAAGCGCTTAACCAATCGGAGACACACTGTCTCCATTTGGCATTTTCTTTATAGCCATAAAGTGAATGCGCTCACAAGAAAGTCTAGTGACATGAAAAAGGAGAGGGCGAGAAGAGATTCCTCATTAATGGATTTATTCTAGCGATAGGGTTGGGGGTGGGGAGAAAGGTCATTTGGAAAGTGAAAAATGAAGCCTGCACAACAATTATCTTGTTATCTGACTCAGAGACATGGGCTGCACGGTATCCTCTGTTCGTTTATTTTTTCTCCCGGTTTTCCTTTTATTTTAGATAAATGTGAGCCAGACATATGAGACAAGAGTAATTTTTAGAAACTCTTTTTTGCAAGCCTGTGGGAGCAGTTTTGCTCTTCTCGTGCCTTGGATTGTCAGTGCCATGTGATTGCTGAGGAGCAAGCAATTGAACTTTGGGGAAGTTGGAGTGAAAATACCCTGTACAACTAGAAGTTTCCATGTATTAAATCATAATAAGATAACCATGAAACAATATAAAAGCTGAAATGGAAATTATCTTTAGGATTTTTTATTGTCCATAATGAGCTACATTATTTAATGGGCAAACAATGAGTTGTTTTCCCCAGTTCCCCAATACCCTTCTTCCCCATCCCCGATCGGCTGGATATCCTCCTCTCTGGGCCATCTGGATCAGTCCTTGGGGCAGGGGACCATGGATAGCCTAGGAGTCAGCCAGGTTCTGCCGGCCTTAGAGTGTTGCTACTGAGGGCGGCCATGACTTTGGATATTCTCCCCACCAAGGCTCTCACAATCTTTCCGCCCCCTCTTCCGCTCAGTTCCCTGAGTCATGGTGGGTGAGTATTAAGGCTGTTTTATTGTTGAGATCTTAGGGGTCTCTGTACTTCTGATTTAGGTTTTGTCGAAAATCAATGGTGTCTGTCTCATTGGCTTATCCTTTGTTGGCTGATTGGCTGTAGCCCTGGGTCACTTGTTCATCCCGTCATTCTCTGCGGGGTTCCATATGGATCCTCCACACTATGTCTGGGGTGGCTCATCTCTTCAGGATTTTTTAAGAGAAGGAGATGGAGGGAGTAATGTACAGAGAGAGGTAGAGAGAAAAAAGAGAAGAGGCTATTATAAGCAAATTCATTTAAGTATATGTAAGTACTTGACCAGAAGATGTTTATTTTGAAAAAGGTCATTGAGGAATTTTTGGATTAAATGTGCTGGCTAAAGTGTCCAAGGTTCAAATCCAGCTTGGTCTGCTTCTAGCCCTCACGCTTCTTCCCCGCACAAGTCCTCCAAGTGTCTCCTAGTTTGTGGTGTGTGGCTGCAATGGGAGCCAAGCACACATGCCCATGGGGGAGATGCCACCCGCTGCTGCAGATGGAGTAGGCACAGAGCCAGCGAAGGGAGAAAGCTCTGCTGGGTAGAGTTGCGTCTTCCATGTTGACAAATTGCAATGGTGATCTGAGATGGGGGACAAGTAAACAAAAAGGCTTGACCTAACACGGACGGCCTGTTTGTAGGATTTCTAGGTAAATTACAGACACACAGAGTTGAACATAATATAAATAACAAACAATCTATTTGAATAGGATATCCTGTACAACTTTGGAAGACATATTAACTCATTAATTGTGGCTTATCCAGAGTTCATTTTATTTATTTAACTTATTTTTTATTTTAAATTTGTATGGACAAATCATGAATTGGTACCATCATTTCTCTCCTCCCTGCCCCCATTCCAGGGGATTCCTGGCGTGCACCGTGGTGTTGTGGGTTGTAACTTGTGAGAGCTGCAGTCAGTCAATGTGGGGGTCTGCAATGCCTCAGGATATTCTCTCCCATCCGGTGGCTCTC
Source organism: Zapus hudsonius (assembly GCA_004024765.1). Lineage (NCBI taxonomy): Eukaryota > Metazoa > Chordata > Mammalia > Rodentia > Dipodidae > Zapus > Zapus hudsonius. The sequence continues at coordinate 3,488 of PVHP010043578.1, forward strand.
ACAACCTTTTTGCCCCTTCTTCCACAAATTTTCCTGAGCCTTAGTCATGTGTTTTAAGTCTACTTGAGTGCTGCCCTCTCAGTAACTTCTGGATTTCTGCTTTGGTGCATTTTGAGTGTCCTCCGTGTCTGCCATCCAGCCAGGGAGCCAGCTAGCATGTCTTGTCTTGCTGAAAGACTTTGGTCATCCTTGGCTCTTGCTGCCTTCTGAAAAAGAAAGAAAGAAACAGATTCTCCAAAGGAGAGTGAGATTAGCATAGGTTAAATGGGATAAGCATGGTTCATTTAGGGAGATTTTGGTTGGTGTAGCCTCCCTTTAAGCCCAAGATTAGTGGGAGTTCTTGTTGGAGTCCAGATTGTTGCTCTCTAGAGATTATGACTTGGTTCCCAGTTCCAGCTGTAGCTTCCTTGCCACTGAGCAGATCTCTTAGCCAACCAGAGAGCCGTGGTGACCCTCCTAGGCTGGGTGTCCCACACTGGTTGCTTTCATATATCAGTGTCCCTGCTTGCTCACAATGTTTTTGGCCATATTCTCCCAGCAGCTCAGGTAGCAGTTTGCAGGACTCTACAGGCTAACCATCTGGAGAGTGGCTTCCTTCCAGATTCCAGCCAGGTCTCTTGATGTTTTGTGTTGGCAGTGTGTGGTGTCTTCAGCAATAGGGTGTTACCTTTTACCTCAGGAGGGAAATCACGTGTTTTGACAGAAGCCTGTCTTGTTTGGGGGACCTTGCAGGTCTCTCTGATCAACAGCACAATGTGGGTAGTAATCAATTTCTGGCACTGGGAGTTAAAAGCCAGAGCCCAATGGTTTAGGGCTAGCCTCCACCCCACCCTCTCCAGGAACCTTCCTTCCAGAAGGTCCCCCAACTCCTTTGGAGGGCAATATCTTTTAGTCTGCTGCCCAGGGGTGAGGTATCTATGGCATCAATTCTTTTTGGATTTCGTTTTGTGTATATCTCCTTTCTCCCTCCCATTCCCCTCACCAAGCCCTTCCATCCCTATTATCTGTCCCTCGAGTTGCCTGTCAGCTATGCCTGCAACTCAAACTCTTACAGGTTTGCAACCACAGATGAGGGAGAACATGCGGTGTTTCTCTTTCTATGCTTGTGTGAGTTCATTGAGTATGATCTCTTCCAAGTCCATCTATTTTTATGCAAATACTACTGGGCATCTACCTGAAGTCTCCATTCTTCAATATAGAAGCATGTGCTTAACCATGTTCATAGTTTATAGTTCAGTTCACAATAGCTAAGAATCCGAACCCAGATGCCCACCGCTGTACGAATGGCTAAGAAAGATGTAGCAAATATGCACAATGCATTCTCCTCAGCAGTCAGGAGAGTTCATTTTAACCAGACATTTGGTAACTGTTCATCTGGCTGTGCATTGCTTTTGGGCCAGTTGGCGTTTATGCCAGGCAAGGCTGAGAGCACCAGGAAGGTGCCCCAGAGGGTGAGGGTCGCTTGGAGGTGAAGGAACCCTGTGTATGTGTAAGGTAAGTAGGATTAAAAGCAAAATTGTCCTACACAGAACATCCTTGGTTATATTACAGTTGGGGGCCTTTGTGCCATTTACCATTAAAAACAAAAGCTATTTCAGCTAAATGTTGTTTTGTTTCCCTGTGAAAAGGACTTCTTTACTCAGTTATGACTTCCCATGAACTTTCACAGAAAGTCCTAATGTCTAATTATTCTTTTTGATATGAAATAAATGAATGAGAAGAGGAAGAAATGCTTGGTTTAGAAAGGGAAAAGTTAAATAAAACCAGCAGGATAAAACACAGACACATTTGTATCACATGTATGGTATAGTTGTGTTTCCTGTTTAATTTTCAAGTGGCGCAAAAAAGACAGAGAAAGTGTCTGATCCCCGCACGGATTCTGTCTGCACGAAGTCAAAGCTATGGAGATCTGACTCAGTGGTACAGAATTCTTCCTCAAGTCCCAGAGGCGAGCAGGCCATGGGGACACCTGGGAATGACCTCGAGAAGAGCAGGTAGCATTTTCCCATTCATTTAACATTCTCTAGGGTTCTCGAGTGTTCGTGGAGATATTTTGTCATTGCGTTTCTGCTTCAGAATGCCCACAGTGTGGGAGACTCCCGCTGGATGGAGCACAGCATGCGGGGCGTGGGCTGCACGGGCATCCGAGCATCTCAACAGGACATGTGGGGGAAATAAAGAGCTCGTGAGAGCCGTGACTTCAGGCCAATTTAGACTTTCCTCTCCCTCCTCAGTAAATATGTGACTGTGTCTTTGGTTGTCTTTCCCCTGTGCTCCACAAAGGATTCAAGGCTGCTCATAAATACGTGCGAGAACCATCACTCCTCCACACGGGCTTCAGAAGCATGTGGATGGTTGGACATTTTCAAGTTAATGCAAAGGCTCGTTTTGTGATTTGTGGCTGCGCTTCTGGGGAAAATATGATAACCATTCCCTTTTGTCCACACTATTATTTTATTGTGATTTCATTCTATCTAATAAACATATGCCATTAAATCCTACTGAGGCTGCTGTAGAGCAAACAGACTTTGAAAACCAGTATATATGAAACTTCCATTTGTCTTGAAGAAGTTGCCTTGTCTTCCTTTTTATTCAACAGGGTATTTCACCATCATTTGTATAAACCCATTGCCACTCTATATGAGGTTGAGGAAAGACAAAAATCTAACTGTGGTGAGTACAATCTAAATTTGAATATCAACACTCTCTCAGAGCAGGCAGTAAACTAAGATGCCATATGAGTGATTGTTTGATTCATTATGGTTTGTTGAATCATTTTTACTTTGGTAGAAATTTGTTTGTTATTTTTGCCTTTGTGGTTTGCATGGAGGTGGTCGTGACAGTGGTGATGATGGTGTGTGTGTGTGTGCGTGTGTGTGTGTGTGTGTGTGTGTGCATTCATGTGCATGCTTGTGGAGAGGCTAGAGGAGGATGTCAGGTGACCTTTTTCTATTGCTCATTTGGATATTTCCTTGAGACAGGGACTCTGAACACGGAGCTATGGCGATGCTCAGGTCCCTTCTTCCCAGAAGGACTGGGGTTCAATGTGCCCGGCCATGTCCAGGTTTCTGTGTGGGTCCCGGGGAGTTGAACTCAGGTGCTACCAGACCCCCATGCTTGCAGCAGTGCACTTACCCACAGATCCTTCTCCCCAGCTCGTTGGTAGGAAACCTTAAAGTCAACAGCTTTTCAGGGCTGCTATTAATCCAACAGGGTTCAAGGTTGATTTAAGAGCAAACTTGCCTGGCTGAGCAAGACTTAAGAATTCTGATCTATTTTTCACAGTGCAGTGGTCCAAACTGTTTTTTTTTTAAGTCTTGAGTTCCTATCTGGGAACCATTCTTTAAGAACATGTTTTCTATTTTCCAAGAAGAAATAAAACCATGTCAAAAAAGCAAAAAACAGGAATAGAAAATATCTTGCCCAAAGGAAAGAACGGTATTGTCAAAAGGAAAAGTTTTATGCTCTCTGCTCTCTGTTGGATGTATGCAAGGACCAACAGAGGGACATTTCCATATAAGGATGGAGTTGCTGAGAAACAGTCTTTGTAGGTAGAATGAAATGCTGTCTGCATTGCTTACCTGCAGGAGACAGATTTCATTGGCTCTAGGCGGTCCATCTAATCCTTCTGTGAGTCTAAAGATGGTTAGGATGTTTACATGCGTCTCCTGGTACACATACCTTTTAAAACAGTAGTTTCAGGATTCTTAGTGACTTTGAAAAACAAACTAAAAACCTCACCAGATTATTTTGTTTTGCTGTAGACACAACAACTGGTTGATTCAACTGCAAGGTTCCATCTTGAGGGTGGGCTGTCGAGAGCCTGCGGCTGGTTGTGTGATCACTGAGTGTGTGTGTGTGTGTGTGTGTGTGTGTGTGTGTGTGTGTGTGTGAGAAATCTCCAAATAGCTCCATCTGTCCACATAGAAGAGTACAATGAGTTAAATGCACACGAAACTTTAATCAAGGCAGTTTCTGGGGCAGAAATGCAGTTCAGTGGTTGTGTGCTTATCATGCAGGAAGCCTTAAACTTGATCCCCAGCACTGAAAATAAAAGTAATTTCTAAAACACATTAGCTGTAAAACTGCATTACCATCAGAGGTTCTGTGTTGTTTACACTTACGTACTGTGACTCCGTCCAGCTCTTTTACTGTACAGAGTCAAATGTCCAGATAATAAGTTCATTTTATGCCCTGGCCAATGGTTTTCTTGTCTATAGGAATATTTGATATTATAAACTAATCACATGGCGAAATAAGCAAGTCAGCCTTTTGGAGTTTGTCTTCATAGCGTTAACAAAATTAATTCTCCGACTAGCTTTTTCTTCCTATTAACACTCCATTTCATTTTGCTAGTGACCAGCTGGTTTTTTTTGTGTGTTCCCATCATAAAAGACTCTAAACCGTGAGATAATTATACCAAAAGAAACTGGCTCCAAAAGCTAAATGGAGCCAACTATGTCAGTAATGGAAAGAACTAGTACATTTTGTTTTGAAAACAACAAAAAAAGTGATCTTAGATCTGGCAAATGCTTCTTTCTACAGATTCCAAGTGAAAAAAGGTCTCCTTTTCTCCCATTTATTTCCAAAGTCACAAGGCAAAAGTTTGGTGGCATTTCAGGTAACATCTTTTGTAAAATACTGTAGCTGTTAAATCATACAACAGTGTATGTATTAGTCTGAAAAGTTACAGGCAATGTAATGCTGCAATGCATATACTGAACTTTTTATAACCAGGAGTCAAAATCCTGCTAACAGTTTTTGATATATTCCTTAGCTAAATACTCTCGGTATGAAATTCCCCAAGCGCCTTGCTTTGTTTTTGTTATTACTGTCTTAGCACTATGACGAGGTGCACTTGGTTCTGTTGCTGAGAGATCAGTTGCAGAAGCTCAAAAGAGATATCTTCCAGCCGTGATCATTCAGGTTGAGGCTCAGGAAATAAACATTTAGAAAAGCAGGTGATATGTTGCCTTCAGACTCCTCAATAAATGCAGACGGAGTGAACCCCCACTTTCCCAGTGAAATGAGCTGACTCTGAGGCCTGAACTCACTTGTGCTATACGATATAGCCCTCAGGACCATGGCAAAATGCACGAGGGCCAAATAATCATGTCGAATGAATTTAGATCTTCACCAGTAGATTAAACAGCAGCCTCCCTGTTACTCTGTGATGGAACAGACTCCTACCCTGTGAAAGGAATTGCTCTAAGGCATTTCAGTGCATCCTACGTGGGTCAGGGCTAGAGTGAGACCCTACCTCGAAAAACTGTCCATTCAAAACCTGCATTTTTGCAAAACCAAGCCCTGCTCAAATGTGAGGCCTTGCAGCCACATATCATTTTAATAGACTACGTGCTAAGCAACAGAACTTTCAAGTCGTGAAGGTGCTTAGAACCCACAGGCTCCAAAGGATTAAGTTCTACCTAATTGCTTTCTCAAAAAAGAAAGCCAGCGGAGAATTAGATGCATCCAACCAGGCAATAAATATATCACACTAAGCAGAATTTAAACCACAGGACAATTGACCGCTTTTCTTTGTTCTTTCAAAGGAGACGCGGGTTAGACCTTTTAAGAAAAAGATCAAGAGCGTTTTATGGGAAATTCAAGGGAAGAAAACTATTTGGACTGAAATCAAAATGTTATGAATAGTACTTTCTAAGTAATGACACATATCAGCAGGATTTGTAACCAGAAGGACGATGTGATAAATTTTAATCTCTTGGGACTCCAGCTCTGTGGGAAGTGCTTACTACACAGACATCATTTATAGGTTTCCAGTTATGACCTCCGTCTAAAAGACATTTTAATGATAACTGGAGAAAGGAGATAAATTGTCTTCCTCGAGTGTTGAAGTTCCTGCTCGCTGTCATCCTCGGCTCTAGGAAAGCTTTCCAAGGTAGCCACAGCCAGGGTGCGAGACCAAAGCGAAGAAACTATCTCAGATGAAGCAGGCCAGAGACATGCACTCCTCAGGATTTCCTGTGGGAGTCCGACCAAAATAAAGCAATATTAATAAATATAAATTCTGGAACACTATTATCAACAGAAATGGGGTCTTGAAATGTACCCTTGAAATTCTTCTGGTTTCCTCAGGCAGGTCAGCTATTTTAGTGTAACTGTGTTGCTCCAGGGGCAGTTGCTCTAAATTCTATTAAAGTCTAAAAGACTAATTAATAGTCTTACTGGAGGAGGGAGGTTCATTTGTTGGGTGCTCTAAATCGTTTACCCTTCCTGACCTTGAAAACATTTCGAGGGAAAAAAGTCCATTCAAAGCAACTGAGCATTCAAAGGCGCGCCATTGCTCAGTTTACTTTTTATGGCTTTCCTTTTCTTTGTTGTTGTTTATTATTTATTTCTTGCAGTGCTAGGGCCTCAGGCGGTACGCTCAGCAAGGGCTTTTCCGCTGAGCTTCGCTAGCAATCATCACTTCCCCCATAGTTACTGCAGTTGTTCAAGTCATCCAGATGGGATAAAAGACGTGAAAACAACAGAGAAAGATATTTGTGCTCTTAATTCATGAAGCATCCTTTTAAAATTGTATCTCAGTCATTTGAAAAGCATCTTTTTGAATAGAGTTCAAAGTCAAATAAAATGTCCTACCCCAAGGTTTCTCACATGGGGAGTTTTTGGGATTTGAGTTTTGGCCTCCCATGACTTCCCTGAATTAGTAAGTCATCTCTCACCGTCAGGAAGATGCTCATTAATATCTACTCTCTTTCCTGAGATTTGGCCACCCAAACCATAGGAGACTGAAATGACTTCTGTCTCTTCTCTTCTTTCTCATTACATTCTGGTTTCCAAGTATTTTTTACTCCATAGAATATAATTGTCCTTGATACAGTTAAGGAAACCATTATGTCTAATACTCCGAAATTTAATAATTTAAAAGTCAATTTGGGGTAAAAGCTTTTGCTTTATATGGTAATTTTCTCAGTAGGACTAATCACAGCAATGCTTAATTTCTCCAGATTTCTGCCAAATTAGTAGCATACTAACTTGAGAGAAGACCAAGAATAGAAAGAAGAGGGATGATCAGTACTCTTTGAAAGGAAAATAAGTGTACATACATCTCAAGGGCCTTTTGTTTTCCAGATGTACATTCTAAATTTTGTTCTTTATAGGAATGGATGAAATGATGATATATGAAAGATCATAGCAGAAACACCAAACATGCATAAGAACCAAATTTTAGACTTCTAAGTCTTCTCAGTATTGTCTTTTTTATTATTTCTGTATTAAAACCCAAGACAACAGTGTTAACAAAATAAAGTGCTCAGAATCCAGGTTTGTTGTGGGGCACAGGGAGGCACCAGGATTATGTTATATGTGGTTATTTCTTAATTCTCAAGCATTGGCCTGCTGTCCAGCTGTTTTCCCCATCTCTTGAATGGCTATGACTCAACCCATAGAACCTGCTTTGTGAAAATGGGACCTTCAGAATAGCACAAGCACCGTTGTTGCATCTCCATTACATCTAAGATGGTCACGTTATGCAATGCTCTCATTTACGTGATCTTAAAGATCTAGACCCTCCTGTACGCCTTCCATCCCACCAGGAGATGCCTGGACCCAGACCCAGTAACCAAATTTAATATTAATTAATTTTTATTATTTTGCTGTTAGAAGCCCACAACCCTGATTAGTTTTTGTTGCTGTTGTTTTTATCTTTTTAGTATCTCTTTATTTGCTTGTACTCTTTTATGAAAGAACTCCTCAACATTATGAAAATTCACGTCAGTGGAAATGCTTTTTATTTTCTCTCAATCTACACTTTCTAGAGCACTTATCTGACATTAAAATACGCTTTCATGAACTGAGTGTCTGGAGAGATGTTGAAAATGCCAAATGATTAGAAAACTGTGAAATGATTTCCAATACCAACATCCTGGTTAGGTTCACTGATTATACATTAGGGGATTAATAAGCGATTCCAAAGATGAGCCATGAGAACTAGTTATTTAGAATAGCTATAACCTAGCATAGCTGAGATCTATTCCAGAAGTATCTTGAACTCTGGAATACTGTTTGTCTTTTGATTTCACTTAAAATACCGTGGTTCTAGCCCTTTCTCCCCTGGTCCAGTTTAGACAAAGGACCATCTTGATTATGAACTTAATTCAAGTCTCTGTGAATCAGGCGAATTTCAGCACGTGACAAATTGTGCTGCTGTTTCAGTTCCGAAGATTCTGAGTTCAGGCTAACAAAAGCACAGCCATGATAATCACTTACCTGCAGGATCGGAGGAAATGGTGAAGGGAGACAGTTCAGGATGCCCGACAGATCACCGATATAAATGACAGCAGCTCATATGTATGTCTTAGAACTAGCATATTTATCAATTGCTTTCAACTTTTTCTTTCACAGGGGATGTTTATTGTTGCATATTCAATCCACACCACCCTGGACTTTTGACCTTCCCAGCCTAATGGGCAGGCCTTGTCACAGAGAAATCTGAACACGTACAGCACTGGGAAGTGATACTCCACACTGTGTTACAGACTTTGAAGCTCAGACCTCCCGTGTATAACACACATCACTCCGACACTCATAAACTTAGCTGTGATGAACAGCTCTGCTGAGACAGAAATTATTCAGCCAATATTCCATACCCTGCCTCACCAGAAACCTCCGTGATGAGCAGGTCTCTTTGAAGGCCTCTGTAGTCAGGAGAAGGATGTGGCCGAACCAAGGGTCAGGAATTAATCAAACTCTGACCATCCACTTATCATTCCCTGGGAACTGGACTCACAAATTCTTCAAACCTTTGAAAGGGAAACAATCAGAATTCATCAAACTTGTCTTTAATCGAGGGCCATGTTAGCTTTGGTTTTTTTTCAAAATTCATCCACATCAAAATATTATGTGAGTTGTAAGAAGATGGCTCGGTGGATAAAATGATCACTGCTCCCAAGTTTGACCCTCTCCAGACCTCAAATAAAAAAGCTGGAAGTCATGGTGGATTGCTATAATCCCAGCACACTTATGGCGAGAAAGAGGCAGAGAAAGGAGACTTTTCTAGAAACTCATGGTTAGCACTACATACAGAACAGCAGCAGAGTGTGATTCAGAGAGGGAAGCCCGGCTTCAAAACCTCAGGAGGAAAGGCAAGAGCGACCTGAAGTTGTCCTCAGACCTCCACCCTTGTGCCTGCACACACACACACACACACACACACACACACACACACACGTCATCTGACTTGGTAAGGGTTTTATTTATCACAGATTCCAAGGTGAAAAACACCCAAAACATTTTTCATCCTCAAATTCCTCCTCCTCTAGTTTTCCCAGTCTGTTCAAAACAATGTCCAGGGTTAATAGGATTTAACTTTGGAAATAACGTCTTTGCATTATTTCCAGGGTAAGGTTTAACTCAGTTAAGAGGTTAAGGATGACTTAACCTTTTGATTGCTGCCTCACATCGCCTGCAGCATCCACTTTACTGACCCTCCATTCTGAAGGAACATCCTAGAATGGGGAAGATCTTTCTTATTGTCAAAGCACAAAATTTCATTTCCAAGTAAAACTATTTCATCCCTCCATTCTGAATGACTGGAATTTCAAAAACAAAAACAGAATTGTTTCCCAAGGTTTGCAATCTGAAGCCTTCTCATGTAGCCCCCACTGGACAAGTAGGAAAGATAAACACGGCCTCAGACCCCTGGGATGGATCCAGCGGCAAGTGGGCAGCCTCTCCAGTAGAGGGAGGAGGAAGTTCGAGGTTAGGAGTTCTGGAAGACTGGGCAGACAGTCCAAGGGCTGGATGGGTGAGGCAGCCTGTAACTCACGATCAGAACATCTCCCAGGGGCCCTGAGGCCAGGCTGAGCCTCCAGCTGCACCACCATCACAGAGCTGCCATGGGGTGTGGGGAGACTTTGGGATGTGCCAGAGGTTCAAGTTTTAAATGAACAGTTGCTGAACTGAAGATGTCAGGTGACTTTTATGCAAGAGGCAGAGGGAGACGGGAAGGGAAGGAAATGTGTAATGTGGCTTTCCTTCGCTTATTTACTTGTTTATACTGTGAGTCAAACCTGGACCTCATGTTTTCTAGGCAAGTGCTGTAAACGCTGCCTTTTGAATACTTTTTTGCTTTTGAGAGGATGTCTCACTCAATTATCTACGATGGACTTGAATTCAACCTCGAGCCCAGGCTGGCTGGGATTTGCAATCCTCTTGCCTCTATCTCCTGACGAGCAGCTGAGATGATAGGATTGTGCCATCAGGCTGGCTTCAAGTGTCATTTTTACTTGATGAGATGAGTATGGGATGACCCGACAGGCACAGGTTGCTTCAGAAAAATAAGAGCTCTTGGGCTGGAGAGATGGCTCAGCGGTTAAGGCACTTGCCTCCAGTGCCTAAGGCCCCCGTTCAATTCCCCAGGGCCCACATACGCCAGACCCACAAGGTGGTGGCCCTGGTTCTCTCTCTCTCTTTCTCTCTCTCTCTCATTCTCTCTATCTCTGCTTGAAAATGAATAAATAAAATAAAAAATTAAAAAAAGAAAGAGAAGCCCAGTGCTTAAAAAAAAAAAAAAAGAAAACTAAGAGCTCTTATTTTTGGTAAGGAATTATTGAAAAGCTCTTTTTGGTATCTCCCTCTCCCATCGTCCTTCTACGTAACCACCCCCTCTTTCCAGTCACCCCTGTTCCGATGTCGCTTTTTCCTCCCTCCTCCTTTATCCATGAGGCCGTGTCAATGGGCCCAAGATGGTGCAGGTCTTGTTCAGGTAATGACAGCCTCGGTAGGGACACAGCTCATTAGTGTCAAACAAGTCAGCTTTCCGAACACTCCTCACCGATCTGTTGGCTCTCCCATTCTTTTTTTTTTTTTTGATGGTTTATGCCTTTAATCCCACAATTTGGGAGGCTAACCTGGGAGGGTCAGGATTTCGAGGCTAGCTCAGGCTACAGCAGGAACTTTTGTCTTGCGTATAGGTGTGTGTGTGTGTGTGTGTGTGTGTGTGTGTG
>PVHP010043580.1:0-14450 GCA_004024765.1 Zapus hudsonius
GGGATAACAACGCATGGTTTGCCCACTAAATAATGTAACACATTATGGACAATAAATATATATTAAAAAAATGTATATGTTTCATTTTGGAAATATTTTAAAAATAAATTCAAAGAGTGGTAAATATAATAATTTATCAAAATTCCTAGAGTATGATTTGTTAGTAGTTTACAGATTATATAAGTGGATGAAAATACAGAAAAGGGAAATGCTTTGAAGAACATGATTGTAAAATGATTATTACATGACGACTGTGTATGATGTGTTTACAATCACAAAATACTTTGTTACATTACTTCATTTAACCATACAAAACTAATGTTTAATACCACAGTTACTTTATACATTTAAAAAGAAAACTATTATATCTTTAATCCCTGTTAATATATTTTACTGTCATCTTGCTCTTTACATATTTTAGATAGAAATAATCGTAGACTGACTTTTTTATAATTCTGTGTGGCTGCGATTCAGAGCAAATGTATATATGTTACGATAATGTCCATTTTGCCAAAATTGATAAAAATATGATGTTAAAGTTGACATTTCAATTTTTATGCAGTGTGTTCTTTTGAGAAAAAACCTTTCAATTTTTTTTATCTCATTTGTTAATGTAGAAACCATTGTATAAATTCTGAACTATCTTTTCATTCTCATTGATTTATGCATCTATTACTTGATGTATAATAATTTAAAACCAGGTCCTGATTTTTTTCCCAGTAGGTGTGGCAATTCTTTCCCTTTACAGTTTATTATACTTGTTTATAAACGGCTTCCTTATAAATAAATAATCCTGAAAACTTTTGATTGGCACCTATCACATCTATGGCTCAATTAGTTGGAGAAGCAGATTCATCCTGTGAGTTTCCAACCAACACACATGGATTGCTTGTAAACCAACTCTTTCATCTCACTGAGGATGTGCACATTAAAAAAAAAGGACCTAGGAACAGTGCTATCTGTCTTTGTAATCATATTCTTCCCATCTTACAGTGTGAGTGACCCATATTTTCATGTATCCATTAAGACAATGCAGCATTCATGCCATAAATTACTGAGCATGCTCAAAGATGGCTTAGCATATGCTTTTAAAACATGTACACCAAGGCAACTTAAAAAAATTAAATAGAGTGAACTAAATTGACTCAAATGCAGGTCCTTTAGTGACTGGAGGGAACTTTTATCATTCTAGGATTCAAAAATATTTAATTCAATTTTTTCTTTAAAGAAAAATTTAAAACGTGTCTGCCATTAAAAATTATCTGTAGGTTAAAAAAACACTTTTAATTTTCATGGCCGTTATCTTCATCAAAATTTGCACATACTTTTTTTCTTAGTTTTCAGAAACAGAAACTCCAAATCTAAGACATTTTTAAAAACTTAGCTTATATGGATACTGTTGAGGTTGATATAAATTATATCAAACTAATTTTCATATCACTTTAACATTGTTGGTGACAACAGGAACATAGTTCTAAAAATAGTTTAATTTGTTGTGCAAGATACTGACACTGCACTGAAACTGCTGTTTATGAAGATAAATGGATAACTATTTTTTTCTAGACCGCTTTGGGGCAAAAAAATTACATTTACATTATAAAAACCAACATAACTTCTCTATTTTGGAAAAGTGACTTTCCTTTTTAATTAAATAGAGTAGTGTTAATCTGCAGTTTGTTCATTTCATATATTTTCTTGCTTAAATCACCTTTTAATTTTTAGAAGGACATGGACTTTAAGACAAAATGGATGTGCTCAAAGTAGGAGTTATTCCAAAGATTTATTTTTATTCCTTTATACTTCCCATACTTTGGAGAAAGTTGGTGAAAAACCATGTGTGATTGAATGATGCCATGGAAACAACATTCTAAGAGGAAAGTAAACTTAAAGAGAATGTTCTCAATGAGCACACATTTCTGCAAGTTCAACTGGATTAGATGACCTTTCACTGTTCTGGCCATGATTCATGGGTCTCTACATGTTTGTGCAGACCCCACACCCAGCTCACCTTCCAGGAATTGGAACTTTAGGGTCTCTGACCCCAGTAAGGGTAGTCGTCCAAAAAACCTGAGGGAGTGACTGGTGTTGAAATATTTATTCCTCTGCTTCCTTTCCTGTTTTCCTTTCTTTTACCAATGCGGAGCCTCCATTTCTGAATTGTCACCTCCTATCAAGTGCTAATCCTCACATAAATTCTGCATGAACCCAGACTTCTGGCCTGATGACATGAAGATCCCTCCTCTCATCACACCATAAGGTCTACTAGGAATGTAACCAGATCTCTAGTTTGTGGGTTACAGGTTTAGGTAGGGTTTTCCAGTTGCCCAGGATATATTCTGACCTTCAAGAACAGTAATTTCATATAGTATAAATTCAAAAATTGAAATTCAATCCAATTCAATATGGGATGATATATTGTTATATATTACAATTTTTGTTCTGGTTTTTTTTGATACATTAGAATTTGGATTTTTTTTTTAAATTATGTCTTTATTTTTCATAATTAGATACACTGAGTGAGCAAATAATGTGTTGGTATTCCCAATACCCCAATCTCCCTCCTCCCTGTCCCCAGTTAGCTGGATATCCTCCTCCATGGGCAGACTGGATCAGTCCATGGAGTAGGGGATTATGGATAGCCTAGGAGTCAACCTGGTTCCACCCACCTTAGTATGATGTTACTGAGGGGGCCATGCCTCTGGACATTCTCCTCCACCATGACTCTTACAATCTTTCCACCCCCTCTTCCTCTCAGTTCCCTGAGTCATTGTGGGTTAGTATTAAGGCTGCTTTTTTGTTGAGGTCTTAGTGGCCTCTGTACTTTTGCTTTGGGTTGTGTTATAAAAATCATTGGGGTCTGTACATTAAAATAATGTGAACTAAATACATGCTATGTACATAAGCTCTAGTTCTAGCACCCCTGAGAATACACCCTAAGAAATCTCAGTCAGTATCCACAGAGAGCTGTTCCTCTCTGTGCTGTACTGCACCATTATCCAGAGGTGAGTAATGAAATTTACCAAAAAATTGATGACTAGTTACCTGTGACGTTTGCTTATAATAGAATTTATCCAGCCATTAAGGAGAAGGATATTATGTCATTTGAAGTACCATCTTTTAAACTAGAGATCATCATAGTAAGAAAACTAAGCCAAATTCAGAAAGATGACTATTGCTTGTTTTCCATGACTCAAGCAAAATTAATGAATAATGGATATTCAAATTATAACATAGGTTTTCTGCTGAAGCCCACATTCTGCTACTTGTTTTCCATGTATCTGCTTTCCAATCAAATCTGGACCATCTTGAAAACAGAACTCAGTTGTCAGACAGAAAGCAGGACTACAAGTGGTAATTGAATTTTAGGAAATAAACAAATGCCTTTCAAATAAATATGTGATAAACTTGAAATGATTATCACTTGTTTATCTGAAGTGCTTTTTCACTGATGGTTTTGTAATTTTATTTACTGTTTCTGCCAAACCTCTGATGCAGACATGACTCTAACATTTTGTCTCTTGAGGTAATTAGTATATATCCAGCAATCATTGTTGATAAAGCAGGTGCAGTGTGCACATGGAAATGCATAATATGTGGAAAGTGATACCCACAACAGAAAAGTAAGGAAGGAGCCTGGGTAGATAAACAGGGCACAACGTGCTGGCTGCCCCAGAATTTGACCAGAATTTGGATCCTCAACACCTATGTAAATGCTTGGTGACAAGCCTCTAATCCTAGTGCCCATGACTTGGTGACAGAGCAGGCTGGATAGTTAGACTAATTGACTTGTCCAGCTCAGAGTTCAAACAAGAGAATCTGTCTCAGTAATTATAGCAGAGAACGATAAAGGAAGACACGTGAAGTCAAACTGTGCCATCCCCCAAACACTTATGCGTACTTACCTGCATGTAAGCATGGACTAAGCATATACATAAAACCCAAAATGGAAAGAAAGGGAGTCAGAAAGATAGAAGAGTGATGAATCATGCCTAGAGTTTTCAAAGACACAACCACTTATATTTGAAGAGTTTAAATATATGGAATACTGATCATCGGTACCAAAAGTTAATAATTATAAAAATAAAAACATCATGTTTCTATATTTATTGTATTATCGATAAATTATTTATTGTAAATCAAAGAGTGGAACAAGTTGGTTCAGTCTCTTTACCCTTGGGTATATTTCCTGTACACCATAGGCATTTTTATACTTAAGACATACCTTAGGTATAAACCATATCTTATATTAATGTAATTCAAATCTGTACAGGGCATCAAATTCAGGTATGGATTATTTAAGGGTCTGTGTATTTTGATGATATTAAGAAAATCTACACAGATAAAAAGAACATTGCTAAATTTTCTTCAGCAAATAGTAAAGCTCATATTTAGAAAGAAAAGGAAAGTTATGCAGAGCACCTCAGGAAGGAATATATTACAAAGAGATGTCTTTGTTGTGTATTGTGGCACTTGATAAAATCGAATTGGGAAATGTCACACTGTTTGATGGCCTTACAGGCTTTCCCTTGCAGGCTGCTCCCCTGATAAATACTGTGAACTTTTATCATAGAGTGCTAGATTTGAACAGCAATAAAAAAAATATGGTGGTCTTAATCGTGCCTTAAGAAAGAAAGGTGTTTTACACTTTTTAAACCTGGTAGTTTGCGGTCAGAGAGCTATAGCAAAATATCTGCTCTCTTCTAACTCTTTGGAACAGTGCTTCTCATGTTTTGGCTGGAAAAAGACCCTGCAGATGGCATAAGCCATGATCCCATTGCCCTCCTAAATGCTTTAATGTTGTGAGCTTAGGGGTTTTTGTGTCGAGAATCGTTGGTTTCTGTCTCACTGGCTTATTCTGTGTTGATTGAATGGCTGTGGCTGTGTGTCCCTTGTTCATCCCATCATTCTCTGCGGGGTTCCATATGGATCCTCCACGATATGACTGTGGTGGTTCATCTCTTGGCAGGATCTCAGCTTTCTGCCTGCGGTTGGTTGGTAGGGTTAAATGAAATTGAAATCTTTTGTATTTTTTTATATTTTCGTAGCTTCTTTTCTCAAACCAGATAGGAATATCTATATAAATGACTCAAAAAATTCAATGTAAAAACTTCAGGTTTTGTAGTCTCTGAAATACCATTTATTAAAAGAAAAATGTTAAAGTAGAAATTATTTGAAATTAACACATATAGAAGAAAAAGCAATTATACAAAATGAATCATTAGATGATAAAAAGTATTCAACCTTTATTTCTCATATTTCACAATTGAAGTTTGAAAAAATATCACTTTTTATGAAAAGAATGTAAAACTGAGCACATATTTTCAATTCAATATACTTGTCCTTGAAATAGAATAAAATAATTGAGAAGTCCTTTCAATGATTATATTTATGATTTTCCTCTTAAAACATAAAAGGCAACATTCATTTGGTAAAATGTTTTTCAAGAATAAAAATTTTAATAAGGACAGAAAAGAACAAATTAAGAAAAATTTCTGTAGAAAATATGTTTAAAATGTCTTTAATTATCAGACATATTTCTGAATTGGTCAAAAACCTCTAAATCCACATTATAGGCACTTATCTATTATAAATATTTTTTATCATGGAAGGCAATTAGTGAAAAATAACAATATTTACAGATATGGAAATTAGTAAACAATTACTTCTCTTAACACTATAGTGGCATGTTTTTAAAATTACATGAATTTTATTTATCAATGATTTTACTTGAATATGGAAAACATATAATCATTTTTATTAACTTTTACTTTGATATGTACTTGTGTGCCATTCAGACTTCTATAAATATATGAATTGTGCAAAATTACCAATTACATTTCTTGCTAAATAATGAACACTACATAATTTCTATTATATATTTAATTTCCATTCTATGAATCTGTTGGCCTTAATAATAACTCCTATGTCAAAGAAGAGCTTGTCATTAATCTGTCTGCGGCTTTATTTTTTTAAGTGGCTTAGTCATCTCCAAATCTGACAGCAATATCAAGTACACTGATGAGTATAAGATGAAGCTATGATTTCCATGGTCTCTGATATGCTGAGGATGTTTTTCTTTATCTTACATGACTTTAGTAAATATGATATTCTTTTAAACATTTACATAGATTTTACCTTTATTTTTTGTTCATAATTTAAATATTGTAGATTCCATTCTCTGCTTTC
Organism: Zapus hudsonius; assembly: GCA_004024765.1. Classification (NCBI taxonomy): domain Eukaryota; kingdom Metazoa; phylum Chordata; class Mammalia; order Rodentia; family Dipodidae; genus Zapus; species Zapus hudsonius. Next base: position 6,187 of record PVHP010043580.1, read on the forward strand.
ACACATTCCTCCTCACTGAGAATTGGAAAAAGCCAATGATTTTCTTGTCTCCCTAGGATCCACTTTTCCTTCAATGTCTGCATGACTCCTTAATTGGTTCCTTTTCTGTCTGACATTCCTTTGTGAAATGATGTACTGAAGACCTCTCTATGCCTGCATCTTCATGGCCTTGCCAACAACAGTACTTGATACAGTAGAGAATACATTTTTAAAATATCCATAAGGATTTCTAAGAAACATGTAATTTTTACGTGAAAAAATAAGTAAGACTTTGTCTCCACAACTGGGATCCATCATTGATGAAAGCAGAGAACTGTTGGCTGTGCCATATTTTCTTTATGTGAAACCGAGTGTAAAATTAACCACTTAGATCTTGTATTTTCTGTTGGCATTTAAAAGGTAAAACCTTTGAGCAATAAGATTAGAGGAAGGGGATGAGAACTGAGACTTGGGTGAGAAGGGCAGTTATGAGGAAATGGACTACAATTCAATCTATGTGTGAATATAGGAGACGTATGATCAGAGGACACCAAGAGATAATGAACTTAGCCCTGAATATTCTTGCACTGAGTCTTAAAGGTACAGAGAACAGCCAGTACTCAACACCCGGAGGGTATCATGTGCACAGTGAGTAAGGAAAAGCAGTTAAATAATAATGTTGGATACCCGAGCCAGGAAAACTCAGTGGGAAATGACGGAGAATGATTGTACAGTGATGAATGATGAGCATATTCATAACATTTGCTAATATCTTTCTTTGCTTATAATTTATTTATTGCAGCATCATTTTTGAAAGGAAAATAATAAACTAGTATCTCTACTGATATTTCCCTTTGTAACAGTTAGCTTCTCACTCCTGGGACCAATCACCAGACCAGAGCAGCTTAGAGAAGGAATGGTTTTATTTCTGCCCTATAGTTTTGAAGGGAGGTTTCATCATAGTTGGGAAAGCATGAGACAGGAGCAGATACCTGAGTATCACATCTTCAATTCAGCAGGAATAAGTAGATAAAGAGTCACCTCAAGCTGAAAGCACAGCTGTGCTGTAATAGCTCAAGGACCATTCCCAGTTACACACCTCTTTAAGTAAGGCTCCACTCCCCAAAGGCACCATCAAATATAGACTAAGTATAACCATTAATCACAAAATTTTATATAGAAATTATATATTCTAATATAATAGTCTAATATAATATATATTCTAATATAATATATTCTAATATATTAAATTATATTGAAACAACTAGTCTATTATCTCTGTAGAACTGTATCAGTGAATAAATATTTTTAAATGAAGTTACTAATTATGTGGTTCCCAGAAATTATATTCATTCCATACATTGGAGTTAGAATTACTTTCATCTTATCACTTGAATTTATTATCTGCTTATAATCATTCTATAGTACTTCTATTTTCATCAGGAAATATATTTTACTTAAAATTAGTATTGAAAGACCTAAATTAAAATTAATTAATCTAGCAAACAATCTGAATCGTGAAATATTGAGTCACCAGAAACAGAATGGAAATAAAACCTTGAAACTAGAAATAAAGCTGAACAGAAGGTTGCATAGTCCACAGACCACAGGGAAATAAAGTTAAAATGTCAATATGTTGAACTTGGAACAGAAATGCATTATAATAATTCTATAGTAAATAACTTTAAACATTGTAGAGGAAATATGCTAAATATTTTCATCTTTTATATTACTTTTCAGTACAGCATTACAAAATTGTTCCTTCTATTTTGGATATTGTGAACAATGGGTTTGATTTGAAGGACTCACAGTTAAGAATCTCAGATGAGACTTGAGACTTTGGAGCAACTTTAAGTTAATAAATACTATGGGATCTTTGATTTGGACTGAAGTCACCCGTAGAAAACAAGTAGCCACCTAAAGCAGAGATCTTGAGAACATGGTATCAAACAATAATGGAAAGCAAGGATGGTAGCACATACCTTTAGTCCCAGCACTCTGGAGGCAGAAATAGGAGGATCCACAGTGAGTTGAAGGCCACCCTGAGACTACTTAGTGAATTCCAGATCAGCCTGGGCTAGAGCGAGACCCTGCTTCAAAAAACAACACAAAACAGAAATGGAATATCATGCAGCAACTTTCAATTATTTACCCATGTTTACCTTTATTTATTTATTTAACTTATGTATTTATTTATGTCTCATATATTTACTGTACTTAGAACAGTTTGTTTTTTTAATCCCTTGGGGAATGTCATGGTTTAATCCAGGAGTCCCCCACAAACAAATGAATGTGTTCTGATATATCCATCCTCAGCTGATGGCAATTTGGGAATTAGAACCTCACTAGTGCTGTGTTGTTGGGGGCAGGCTTTTGAGGTTATAAACCAGCTTCCCCTTGCCAGTATTTGGCACACCTTCCTGCCACTGTTTGCAGTGCTGTGGCAGAGGAGATGTCCACCCCTCTGCTCATGCCATCATTTTTCCTGCCAGGATGGAGTCTCCCCCTTCAGTCCGTAAGCCTAATAAACCCATTCCTCCACAAGCCGCTTTTGCTTGGGTTCTTTCTGTGCAGCAACTAAGAAAACTGACCGCAACAGGAATTAAAGGCATGAGCCACCATACCTGCCTGCATGGGGTTTCATGGAGACAAGTGTTTTAAGTGTATCATGAAATATGACCATATCCCTTTACATAACTCCTAGTTTCCTCTCATCTTTCCCAATACTAGTTTCCTTTCTTCCCTTGGTCTCTCTTTTGCACTTATATCTATAAAGGTATCTAAATACAATGTAGTAATACAAAGAAAAGCAAACAGATTATTTGTCTTTATTAGTAAAGTTTATTTCACTTAATGAGATTATCTCCAGTTGCATTAATTTTGCATCAGTGAAATAATTTCATCCTCTGTTGTGGGGCTTGAAATCTATCAGCAACTCAATGTTCATCACTTTCCCTCTGTTTAATTGTATTCTGATATAAACAATGGAAATATATTGCTTGAATTTGATGTTTACAAAGTCACCTTGAAACGCTCAAAATAAAAGATGTATGCATATTTTTCAAACAGCTAAAATCAAATATCTGGGCTGGAGAGATGGCTCAGTGAATAAGGCACTTGCCTCCAGTGCCTAAAGCCCTGGGTTCAATTCACCGGTACCCACGTAAGCCATACCCACAAGGTGGTGGCCCTAGTGTGCTCTCTCTCTCTCTCTCTCTCTCTCTCTCTCTCTCTCTCTCTCTCTCTCTCTCCTTGAAATTGAATAAATAAAATATTTTTAAAAATCAAATATCTGTTCCTAAAATTCAAGGTTCACTTGAATACATATGCATGTAGACAAAAAGTGAATATTTTATGTAAAATTATATGAAATAAAACTTATGAGAGGTATAGATATACCTTATTTTTACCTTGAATTGGTTCCAGTTTATAGATTCTGTGATGTTTGAAAAACCCTATAACCTAATCTCAGGTTCACATGTCTAATTACATAATGATCTCTTCAAAGCAATTAATTTCCTGTATTTCTTTCATCTTCAAATATAACAAGTAAAACAATTTTAAAAGATATAGAATATGTAAATAAAGTGATGTTAATTTCTAATGTTTATCAACTCTACATATTTATTATTTAGCCATGAACTATTTTGGCGCCCAAAATATTTGAAAGGACTATGAATAAATATCTTAGAAAGAAATTATTCAATTTTCAATGAATCTGCTTCTGTGTGTTTTCTTAAGTACATTGAAAAGCTAGAACATGATTTAGTATATGGTAAATTGAATTATATAGCTAGACTTTTAGTGTTCTGGAAGAAGTAGGATTGAAGCCTAAAGGCTTAGAGAGTTCTTTTTTGGATATTCAGTTGTAGCATTCTAGTTAAAAAATTATGTCTTATAATACATGTTACTGTTATCAATAAATGTACACCTAATACTGCAAATAATGATAGGTAATGAAGAGATATGTTTGTTGCATTAGGTATTACAGCTGTCAAAATGAGTTACACACCTTTCCCAAATAAGGAGATTATGTTTATTTGTGTACTTATAACTTCATAAGCTTTAAATATAGTTCTACTTGTGATGGTATTGCATGCCTTTGAACCCATTACTTCAGAGGTTGATTGCCATGAATTTAAAGCCAGCCTGAAATACAGAGTGAATTTCATGTCATCCTTGGAAACAGTGAAACTATTCCCCCCCACCACTAAAACACACACAGAGAGAGAGAGAGAGATAGAGAGAGAGAGACAGAGAGAGAGACAGAGAGACAGAGAGAGAGAGAGAGCAAATGCAGACATGCTCCCTGATGGCTATTTGAAACAGTATACGTGATCAAAATGCCACTGGTGTTTATTTATTTGTTTGTTTTTGTTTGTTTTTTATAAAAAGAACAGACTAGGGAGGAAAAACCTCCATCAATGAGCTATAGTAGCATCAGTCATTGCAAAAGCACACTTTCACTTTTAGTAATCATGTCAGTAACATAAGAAAACAACTTTGTTTTCTGAATTAGTTTAAATATCTGGACATAAAAATATAAAACACAATGTCTATTACCAGGTATTAAAATAACTGCCACACTGTTTCACGGATTAAACATTAAATCAATTTGCTTGGAAGTGTTATTTCAAATGGTCATCCTAACAAAAGTAATATATTCAATGTAATTACAATGAAAAACCCAGAAACATTCTTCATAGAATTAGAAAACAACAGTATCAAAATTTATTTGGAAGCACGAAAGTGTGCAGACCCCCAAAAATATTTTCTAGAGAAGAATTACTTTGGGAGGAATCACTATACACGGTTTCAAGGTATACTTCACAGCCATAGTAACTAAGACAGCATGATCCTGGCACAAAAACAGACAAACAGATCAATGGAGTAGAATAGAAGACCTGTATATAAATTCAAGAAACTAGAGTTACCTGACCTTTGACAAATAGGTCTAAAATGCACATTGGAAAGAAAAGATAGCATCTTCAACAAATGGTGCTAGAGATATTGCATAACTAAATGTAGAAGAATGAAATTAGATTCGCTTCTCTCACCCTGCACAAAAGTCAACTTTATGTGGATTATGGAACTCTATATAAGACTTACAACTCTAAAAATGACTAGAAGAAGAAAAAGAGCAACAATAACAAAGAACACTGCATAAAGAAGGTGCAGGGAAAACCTTCCTGAATTGAGGACACCAGTAACATGGGAAATTAGGCAACCACTCATCTCTGGAACCTCAGGAAACAGACAAGCAAACTATCAGCAGAGTCGTTGACACCCACAGATAGGGACAAAAATCTTTGCTAGATTGTCAGGGGCGAAAGCCTTTGGGGGCCCATGGAGGCACACCCTGGCTTAATCTCAGGATGGCACCTGACAATTTGCCAAGAGGGGCTTGGCTTAATAGGTTTCAGGAGGTATCCTGATTGGCTATTTGCACATCATGCCTGCCATGCACACAGGTTCTTATCATAAACTGACCAATAGCTCTCTGATTGGCCAAGGGGCTCTATATATGTTGTTTCATTTTCGTCAATGAGAGAGAGCAATAAGAGAGAGCGAGAGAGCAATAAGGGAGAGCAATAAAGATAGAATGTGGTTCTTCCACCCATAAGCGGTGTGTGTGTGTTTGTGTGTGTGTGTGTTTTATCATTGCCCCCACGGGCTGTGGACAGTGACACTAGATATACCTTTGACAAAGGTCTACTATCTAGATTCTACCAAGAACTCAAAAAAAACTAATAAAACCAAACAATCCAATCTAAAATTGGGGTACAAAATTGTTCAAAGGATTCTCAACGGAAGAAAGAAATACAAATGACCAAAACACACTTAAAACGATGTTCAGCATCTTTAGTCATTAGAGAAATGAAGATCAAAATAACTTTGAGGTTGCATCTTCCTCCAGTCAGGATGCTATTTATCAAGTGAATGACAGCAAATACTGGTGAAAGTGTGCGGAAACAGGAGACTCCATCCACCCGACATACAAACCACTATGGATATCATTATGGAGCCTCCTCACTCAAATAGATCAAAACAGATCTACCATCTGATCCAGCTATAGCACTTTTGGGCATATACTCTCAGAACTCTACTCATTGCTACAAGATAGTTTGCTCAGCCAAGTTTGTTATGGCTCCATTCATAATAGTTAGGAACTGGAATCACCCCAGGTGCCCATCAACTGATAAATGGACATTGAATATATGATACACATATTCAATGGGATTCTACTCAGTAATAAAGAAAAAATAAATAATGAGATATGAGGGGATATGGATGGAATTGGAAAAAAATCATTCCAAGTGAGGTCACACAGTCACCGAAAGACAAATGCTGCATGTTCTCTGTTATATGCAGGTCCTAATTGTGACCAATTCTTGATGAGAGTAAATCTATACTGAGCATCAGGAATTTGGACATTAAAAATAGAAAGACACTAGGAGAAAGAAGAAATAGGGATGAGAATAGGAGGAAATTCTCAACAGTCTAGGTGATGGACAGAGGAAAGAAGTGGGATTTTGGAGGAGTATGGAGTACTGAGGGTTGGATGGGGAATTACACAGAGCTTAATGTGAATCAGCTTCATAGAACCCCACTCCCCAGCATTCTAAGTAAGCTCACTCAGGAGGATCCCCAGTGGGTTGGGGACAGGGAGGAGGGAAATGGGTCATAATAAATGGGTCATCATAAGATTCACTCATACAATGTAACTAATTAAGGATTAATAAAGATATAAAAAATAAAAATAATATCAGCAAAAATGCACAAAGGGGGAAGAAAACAAGAAAAACTGCCTTCCTCTGGTGCAGTTCATAACCCCCTAACCTGTGGATAGATCCAGTATACACACGGAGGAAGGACCCCAGTAGGTAGAGGACAGAGAGGAGAGAAATGGGGACATCTTCACAAGACTTACTCATACAATATATATACTTATTTGTAATAAAGATATTAATTAAAAATAAATAAAAATAAAACACCTGTTCAAGGGGAAAAAGATATAACTATCAATAAACAGAAAGTGAATGTTTCCTACATAGTCGCCCTGTAGAAGGTGGAAAAAGCTTAACCCTGAAACCATGGGCTTTGGCTGGTTAATCCCAGACCCAGAATTGAGTTAACCCTCACTGTGAGCTGTTGGCCAGAGAAATACAGGAGACCCCCAAAACAATGCAGCTTGTTGTCCAAACACCTGATTACCCAACAAAGCTAAAAGGTAAGACCCTCTTGCTTAAAACACCGCAGGCTGTGGGAAGAGGTCATTGTGATAACACACTGGAACTAAGCAGAAAACCAGTTCCCTCCTGGATATCCCTCATAGTGCTGGAATGGACTATTGAAGCTGCTGGGGAAGTGGCCACCATCAGCATGAGTAAGCGGGGAACAAGCCATAAGCTATGAAGTCAATCAGCCAGGCAAGAAGTACACACTTGTGCAATAGTGGCACACAGCCTCTGCAGGTAACCAGCCATTCTCTACTTGGATAAAAGTCTCCACTCAGCGGGAAAGAACTCATATTTGATATTGGAAACAAGTCAGAAGCCCCTTTAAGAGAAAGTCATATACTTCAGAGAGAAGTCCCCCAACCCCAACAGCTCTCTGGAGAAGAAGACTGGGCTTCCACACCAAAAAACTCCTCAAATACCTATGCACACCTCCTTAATTCAAGCTGCTCTCACTTTTGGTTGGAGAATTTTTTTTTTAATTTTTACAGATAGAGATGAGAACTGATGATAGAGAACTGAGGAGATCCATCCATATGATCAGAATAGATAGCTGACTACCTACTTCAAGATCTGACACCTCTACAACATCTGCCAGGGTCCACAAGAAACTTCAAAGGAAGCAAGGAAATAAATTCTGTTCTCACTGCTGTCCTGACAAGCAGCTCCAAAGCAATGGTATAAGACACTGTGGTCAGTCAAAGCAGATATGCAGAGAGCTCATTACTGAATCAGAGTAGCAGGCTTGCTATAGCTCAGGGGACATTGTGGAAAAACAGGCAGAATGATTGTTAATGCCACAAAATAAGTAGAAATATCCTGTGGCAGTCCCTCTCTCTGCCACAGAGATTGAGGCTTTCAAGACTCCACAGTGTAAACCAACAAGCCCACTGAATATGGAAATGGGAGTCTGGGGGGAATAAAAGACTATAACCATTTATGACATTATATATATGCATACATATATGCATATACATATTTATATTTAAATACACATATGCATATATATTTAATATATAAGTAATATATATTTAATATTGATTAAAG
>PVHP010043581.1:0-14448 GCA_004024765.1 Zapus hudsonius
TCACACACAAATAAAGAAAAACATTTAAAATAAAATGACAGCAAAAACAATACTCATATATACTACAATATCATGTAGGAATCAGAACAATACATTTAGGTAACATGTAAGGTAACTGTTCAAAATGTCTTCATAGCTGCTTCCGGGGAGAACTATGGGAATGTTGGGGGTGTCATTGACATCTTTTCTCTTCCCTGGACTCTCCAGTATTGTACAATGAGGACATATTTTGGTAATGATAAACATAATAAAACTTTGAAACTGTAAAAGTTATTCTCTGGGAAGAAAACAGAGTGAATATATGTTAAAGAAGTGGTCATTATGTATACAGGATATTCTATCTGTAAAGAAAACAAGTTAGCAAGAAAGTTTCAAAACTTTTTATTGACAACATATATATTCCCCTCCCACAGCCATCCTTTGTTCCTCCCTCCACTGAACCCCTTAAGAAACTGTTTAAAAAAATATTTTTATGTGTGTGTATAAGAGAGAGAGACAGAGGGAGTGAGAAAGAGAGAGTATGGATGAACACAGACCACTTGCCCTTGTAAACAAATTCCAGATGCATGGGTCATTTTGTACATCTGGCTTTATGTGGTACTAAAGAATTGAACCTGGGCCAACAAGCCATTGAGCCATCTCCCCAGCCCCTTAAGAAAGCTTTTTTAATGGGATGCATTACAATGGAGTATTGTCCCAACCACGAAATGGTAGCTGCTACAGGTGTGCGTGCACAGGTGTGCGTATGCTTGTGGAGGCCAGAGGACAATGTTGGATATCATTCTCAGAAACTCTGTCCACCTGGCTTTGTTGTCTTTTTATTTGTTTGTTTGTTTAAAGCTCTCAGAGTAAATGACTTTTTTACTGTATTCTTTTAAACTTGTGTTTGTGTTCTTAGTAGGAAAGATATGTGATTGGCTTGTGGGCTGTGAAGAAAGGACCAGCAGAAAGAGCTAGCGAATGCAGGGCCGAGCAATTGCAGGTGAGTTGGAAAACTGAGACACAGTTCTCAAATGAAGGCAGACGGATGAAACGACAAAAACGATTCTGCTAAAAGAGGTTATATGTGTGTTAAAACTGAGAAAAGTAAACTGGATGGTTAAGCTTTGATTAGAGTAACAAACAAACTAAATAGTAGGTAAAAATGTAAAAATTCAAGATATGATACGAATCACAGCATCCTCAATATACAATGGACATAATCTGCCATGGATGACCAAAGTCAACCCCAGAAACACAGTGTGGTAGTTTGAATAATGTCCCCCAATAGAATTCATTATAATTGTGTTTATTAAATTGTTAATTGTCTCCATCCAGCCACTTCTGGCTGGAGGAGGTGTGTCACCTTGGCCAGATCCTAGGGTTCAGCCCTAAGGTGTTTCTGGGGTGGGTCTGATATTCTAGCAAAAAGCAGTCTGAGCTCAAGCCTGGAGTTCCTTTTGTTTGCCAGTTAGGAGTGTGCTTGTTTGCTTGCTTCTGGAGGTGCTGTTTCTCTCTCTCTGCTTGCTTCTGTAAAAGGGAGCCAGCCTTTTCCTCAAATTCCCCTGGATCTGATAGTTTCAATAAATACCTTCCTCCCCAAAATTGTGCCTGGTTTGGAGATTCATCCCAGCGGCGTATGACTGACTATGACACACAGATATCATTTTGTAAAATTAAGAACTTTGCTGTATGAACATATTGCAAATTGGTGGTATTCATATCCTGTTAATACTCTTATGTTCCCTCTCTCTGGCCCCCATTTCACTGAGGGCACTCCTCAGTAGGGTTATCAGTAGTCTCTGTGGGATCATAAATGCACCAGTCTCTGTAGGCGGGGACAATGTCTTGAGTGCACCTTCCCACTCTGTGGCTCTTAAATTCTTTCAGCCTCCTCTTCCACAATGTTCCCTGAACCTTGGAAGGCGTGATATGATTCCTTTAGTGTTGACTTTCTGCTTTGATGACTTTTGAGTCTCCTTGGTGTCTACAGCCATCTCCCTGGAGGAAGTTGTCAGGCTGTCAGTGAGAGCAGTGCTCATATTTAATGTTTCACTTCCTCTTCAATGTTTCCTGGGCCAAGGCTGGAGGGAAAGAATTTTGGGGCCAGAGAATTTCATAGTGGGTCCCAGATGCTGGACATGGAACTGCAGAATTGGATGTTTGCCCTGCTGATTCTCTATTTTGCACTGGTCCATCTCTCCCCTGCTAAGTCCTTATTGCTCCTTTTTGAAATGGGAAGGTTTACTCTTGTGCCATTGTGTGTTGAAAGCATTTAACTTGTGTTTTGATTTATAGGGCTCACAGTTGGATGCGACTTCAAACTTTGGACTTTTAAACGGTGCTGGGACTGGTAAAGACAACAGACATCATGAAATGGTCACGAGTCTATGGGAGGTAGGGGTGGAATGTACCACTTTGAATAAAGTGTCCTCATAGGTTTGTGTGTTTTGAGGATTTGGTCCCTAGCTGGTGGCAATTTTGGGAAGTAGTAGAGCCTTTGGGGAGGTGGTGGAGCCTTGCTGAAGGAGGTGTCTTGCTGGGGGTGGACCTTGGACCTTGTCCCTATTGGGTGCTAGCTAACCAAATCACTCTTGCTGCTAGTTTCCAGTGGCTCTGACAAGATCTGATGTCAGCCTTTTCTCTGTCACACTATGATGAAACTTCCCCTTGAGACTGTAAGCCAAAATAATCAGTTTCCTTCCATATGATGCTTTTGATCAGTGTTTGGTCCCAGTCGTGAAGGTAGCTGCTACAGGTGTGTGTGCACCCAAGTGTGTAAATGCTTGTGGAGGCCAGAGGACAACACTGGAGATCATTCTCAGAAACACTGTCCACCTGATTTATTTGTTTTTGTTTGTTTGTTTCAAGCAGGCTCTCTCTTTGGCCTGGAGCTCACCACCAACAAGGCTACACTGGCTGGCCAGTGATCCTCAAAGAGCATCCTGTCTCCACCCACCCTGTGCTGGGGTTCCAGGTACATGCTAACAAACTCAGCACTTCACATGGCTATTGAGGATTGCACTCAGGTCCTCACAGTTGCAAGGCAAGCATTTTACCCACTGAGCTATTCACCCACCTCCAATATTTTAAAATCTCTACTAGATGTCCAACCACTTCAGTGATAGAGAACAAGAGGTTGTGAGGAAGAAGACAAGGACATCAGAGGAGGTTGACACAATCAGAGGAAGGCTCCCAGAACCCATCATGCAGAAGCTCAGCCTGGAAGGGCGTGCCAGCTGGGGGAGCCGAGAGGCCCAGGGAGGGAGTCTGGCATTGCAGTGGCACTTGGCCGTGTTTGCAAACAGCAAAGGTAAAAGGAACCGCACGGGCCATCTGTAGAGACGGTTACCTTATGGTACCAACCAGCTCCGTAGACAATACTCTAGAGATGCTTTTGAAAATGCAGTCACAAAATGCAGAATGGGATCATAATTGAACCATATGAGATTACCATTTGGCAAGTTACAAAGCAGTCACAAGTCAGCAGCTCTCATATGGTGCAGCCTAATGTATGATCTTATCATGTTTTCAGAAGAAACAGAATCCATGTTCACGGATGCTCCAGTGACAGGAGCCGGCTGGAGTGGGGATGGGACGAGGGAGGACTATTTATCTTCACTGGCACAATATATCCCCACAAGGAAGAAAGACAGGAAGAAAGGAGGAAACCAGCGGGCTGGCATGGGGACATGCATGGTGGACCATCGGGACCCTTCTCCCATATGACTTTCTTGCTCCGGCCTCAAGGCTCTGAATTTTCTTCCAATTCTATCTAGACTTTCTATCAGTCATTGTTTTCATCTTCCCCTGGGACCAGGTAGAACCACCCAATAAATGCCTGACTTCCATAGAACCATCTTCAAGAAAGCCTCCAAGAGCCAGGGGTGGTTGCCCACGCCTTTAATCTCAGCACTCAGGAGGCTTAGGTAGGAGGATCGCTGTGAGTTTGAGGCCAGCCTAATGAATTTTAGGTAAACCTGGGCTAGAACAAGAGCCTACCTTGAAACCCAACCTTGAAGGAAGTCCTGAGGCCAGGGCAGGAAAAAACACTTTAATGCTAGAATGCTTCAAATGGATTAAGCATTTGATTTTTCTTGGATTATTATTTTTTTCCATGAATATAAGCCATTCTGCATTTTGGAATCCTTCTGCAAACAGAGCAGTTTGTCTTTGTGTTTGCTCATTTAAAAACAAATATTTGCCTGCCAAGCAAATACTGTCTCTTAGGATGTGCTATTAATAGGATAATTAGGCAGCCGGTAATGAAAAGGATTGCTGGTAATTATGGCAAGATTTGTTTTGGCATTTGAAGGCAGCGATGGAGGCTGGAGTGCTAAAATCTACCTTAGAGTTAATTAGTACGATTAGAATACACCTGAAAAAATAGCCCTGCTAAGAACACTTCACGTTACTTCTTTTTTTAAAAAAATATTTTATTTATTCATTTTCAAGCAGAGATACAGAGAGAGATACAGAGATACAGAGAGAGAGAGAGAGAGAGCACACAGGACCACCACCTTGTGGGTCTGGCTTATGTGGTTACTGGGGAATTGAACCCAGGGCCTTAGGCACTGGAGGCAAATGCCTTAACCACTGAGCCATCTCTCCAGCCCTCACGTTACTTTTATTTATTTATTTTAATTTTTTTATTTATTCATTTTCAAGCAGAGATACAGAGAGAGATACAGAGATACAGAGTGCTGGGATTAAAGGCATGCACCACCATGCCCGGCCCCAATGCATCCCTTTTTCATTGGGCAAATCTCTGTTTCACTTTAGACCACTCTCTTCTCTCCACTTTGATCAGCGAGACGCTTGTCCTGTGTGCGTCCACCTTGAAGTTTCTTAACCCTTTCGGGGAGATGAGGTTGGGATCTTTTTCTCTCATCTTTTTAAAAAATTTAAAAATTATGTATTTTATTTATTTGCAAGCAGAGAGAGATAGAGAGACAGAGAGACAGACAGAGAGAATGGGTGTGCCAGGACCTCCAGCCTCTGCAAATGAACTCCAGATACATGGACCACTTTGTGCATCTGGCTTTATGTGGGCACTGGGGAATTGAACCCAGGTCATTAGGCTTTGCAGGCAAGTGCTTTAACTGCTGAGCCATCTCTCCAGCCCTCTCCCATCTTTCAGATAAGGAAATGGAGGGCCGGAGATGCTCAGAGGTGGTCCAAGGTCATAGATGAAATCAGAGGTCATAGATGAGGTCAAAGGTACAAGACTACACTTAAGAAATGGCCAGGCATAGTGGCTCACACCTGTAATCCTAATACTCAGGAGGCTGAGATAGGAGAGTTCAAGGACAGCCTGGGCTATAGAATTAGTTTAAGGCTAGCCTGGGGTACAGAGTGAGTTCTCTGGTCAGCCTGGGCTAGAGGGAGACCATGCCTCAAAAATTATAAATAATAAAATTAAATGTTAGAGAATGATTCAGAGAGAAATCAGGCTTCTGATTCCTGCAGGTCCCCATGTCTATACTAATTGCTGGACTTGCTGAGTCACTCTTGCTGAGTCACACTTGAAGAAAGCAAGTTCTCAGACTCTCCAACTTGCAGCCTTGGTCCGTATCATTTGTAGCATGATTTGAAATTTAGAAAACCACCCATCTTAGAAACCATTCTCCTCTGGATGTAGCTCAATGTAGAGCACTTGCCTAGCATGGGCAGGGCCCTGGGTTTGATCCCCAGTATGACAATGAAGATTCTCAGCAGCTGGGCATGGTGGATCACCCCTTTCATCCCAGTGCTTGGGAGGCTGATGTAAGAGGATGGAAGGCTGTGAGTCCAAAGCCACCCCGATCCTGGGGGAGCATGAGACCTTGCCTTGAAAACTACAAGTAAGAAATGTTCTCAGGGGTATGTTCTTTTCACTTCCCCATCGCCTTCTCCTTTCTCTGCTGCCTTCTTAGTGGGGTTGTCCGAGAGGCCAGGTGGGCCCTGGTGGACCAAAGCACACAGCTGGCTGTGTGTGCAGGCAGGGAGGCATGTGGGTTTGCATGCACCTGAATTATGCACATGTACATCGTGGGAAAGACCAGTAGGAGAGTAAAGACAGGCCTCTGGGCTGGAGGCATGCAACCATGATCCCCTAACCCCAAAAAGCTGGGCTGCAGAGATGCCTCAGTGGTTAAAGGTGCTTGTTTGCAAAGTCTGGTGGCCTGAGTTCAATTCCCCAGTACCCACGCAAAACCAGACGCACAAAGAGGCGCATGCATCTGGAGTTTGCAGTGGCAGGAGGCCTTGGTGTGCCCATATACTTTCTTTCTTTCTCTCTCTCTCAAATAATTAGAAAAACTGGAGAATCTGAGGCAGAAGATTCTAGAGTCCAGGGCCAGCCTGGGCTACATATGAAGACCTTGGGGAGGGGTTGATATAAAGAGGGAGAAACTAAGGAAAGCTCTCCAATTCCAGACAAGTCATTCAATGTCTTTAAAGAGTCCTCATTCAAAAAATGGGCATAAAATTGCTATCGACCCGGTAAGTTTGTCTTTACAAATCCACAGTGAGAGCTGGGTGTGGTGGTGCATACCTTTAATGCCAGCCTTCAGGAGTTCAAGTCCAGCCTGGGACTACAGAGTGAGTTCCAGGTCAGTCTGGGCTAGAGTGAGACCTTACCTCAGATAAAACAAAACAAAAAAATCCCCCGGCTGCCCATCACCATTCCCATATTAATATCCCTGAAGTCATAACTAATACTGTTGGGAAATGAGCTTCCTGCCAGAACTGCTGTCCAGCACCCCAACGATCCCCAGCCAGACCTTTGGAATAGCATCAGGATGCCAGGAGTCTGCACCCTCCTGGGACCTGGGAGGCCTGTTCTCTGTACAAGGCAAACTCTAAACCAGAGAACTGGGCACTAAAAAAGATAGAGGCTTGGGCCTGGAATTTGGGGGCCATGTCCTGTGCTCTACCCACTTGAGTCTTCCCCCTCCGTTGCAAACAATATCAGCTGGTAACCCAGCGGTACTATGCCACCACATGGCAGCCCGTGTGTGCTGTGCCTGTACGCACTGTTCATATGTGTGGGGCCATGCGTATGCACATGTGTTCATATGTGTGGGGTCCATATGTTCATATGTATGGGGTTCATGTGTGTGCACATGTGTTCATGTGTGTGGGGCCCATGCATGTGTGAATGTGCTCACATGTATGAGGTTGATGCGTGTGCAAATGTGTTCATGTGTGTGGGGCCCATGCATGTGCACATGTGTTCATGTGTGTGGGGCCCATACGTGAGCATTGCATGTGGAGGCCAGAGGACAACCTTGGATATCATCTTCAGGAACACCATCCACATCGTTGGAAACAGTCTCTCACTGGTCTGGAGCTCAGTGATTACACTACACTGGCTAGCCAGCAAATGCCAGGGATTCCCCCTCTCTGTCTCCCTTGTGCTGGGATTACAAGAGTCAAGGCCACCATGGCCAACATTCATATGGTTCTGGGGGTCAAACTCAGGTCCTCATGCTTGCTAGGCAAGAACTATACTGACTGAGCTATATCTCCAACCTTTTAAAAAATATGTGGGCTGGACACATGGCTCCGCAGTTAAGGCGCTTGCCTGCAAAGCCTAATTATCTGGGTTTCATTCTCCACTACCCATGAAAAGCCAGATGCACAAAGTAGTGCATGCATCTGGAGTTCGTTTGCAGCAGCTAGGGGCCCTGGTGTGCCCATTCTCTCTCCTGTTCTCTGTCTCTCTCTGTCTCCCTCTCTCTACTTGC
Organism: Zapus hudsonius; assembly: GCA_004024765.1. NCBI lineage: Eukaryota > Metazoa > Chordata > Mammalia > Rodentia > Dipodidae > Zapus > Zapus hudsonius. The sequence goes on from PVHP010043581.1 coordinate 7,710, forward strand.
AAATAAATAAAACATTTAATATATAAATTTTAACATATATATTGTGTGTGTGCATGTCTGGGCAGGTTTGCACATGTGTGCACATGCATGTGAAGAATAGAAGACAACCCTGGGTGTCATTCCTCAGGAATGCCATCCACCTTTTCTTTTTGACACAGGGTCTCTCATTGGCCTGAAACTCTCCAGCTAAGCTGGAATGGCTGGTCAGTGAGCCTCAGGGATATACCTGACTCCACCTCCCCAGCACCAAACTTGAAAATCCAAGCCACCAAGCTCAGCATTTTACGTGGGGGATCAAACTTAGGGCGTCATGCTTGCCATGCAAGCACTTTACCAACTGAACCCTCTCCCCAGTTCCAGAAGGAATCATCTCATCATTCCTCCTAGCATGAAAAAACCGAGGCTCAGAGAGGCTAGGTAGCATGTCCTAGGTCACACAGCCTGATCTGACCGGCTCCAAGCCCAGGCTTTCGCTGACCATGAGCCCACATCTCCTACTGAGGAGTTGAGGACTTGGGGTCATGACAGGTAGATTCCAGTCACATCTCTCCACCACCACCACTGGAGCACAGGGAGAGAAATTGTGTTTTCTGAACTGAACTCAAAGAAGACCTCTCATATAAGAACTGAAATCTGTGTCCCCGTCAGTAGCTGGATTTGCACTGATTAATTAGAAAATTGCATTTATATAACCCTTTAATCTGTATTTATGTGTTGCTAAGGGTGCAGCGAGCTGGGCAGGGAATTACATCCAGATTAGCCTTGATCTGTAAGCAGCCTAGATCGGAGCTGCTTTCTGTACTGAAAGAAGACAATCAAAAAGATTGGGGGCAGGGACCCCTGGTGAGGACACCTGCCTCCCCTGCTTCCTAGGACCCAAGTCCCCCTGGCCTTCAAGGGCTTCCCAGCAGCCTGTACATAGTCCCGCTGGTTCAAATAAGAGCTGAGAGTACCCAAAGAGCCGATTTCCAACTAAGTGTGGCCCCTGGTTTCCTAAACAAAATTGGTTTTATTCTTCTCAACATGTGTTCTATGAGATTAAAGTTCCATCAGCTGCACAGCTTAGTACAAGCTTTATTGGAAGTGGCTCATATCCCCCCACCCCCACCCCAGAGAGGAGGCAAGAAAGCCAGAGGGGGCAGGGCCTGAAATCCTGTTTATTGAATCAGGAAAACCCTTAATGGATAAAGGGTATTGAAGTAGGGATCCTACTGCATTGTGCTATTTCAAGGGAGGTTGTTTGATCACAATAAATCATAGTAAAGTATTTCAGCCGTGATTGTCATGTTCCTGTCTTTTAAGTTGGACCAACAGATGGGCCTAGATGGGAAGAGATGTGGCTGGGAGGGTTGCTTCTATTCTTCAGTGTGGGAAGCAGTGTGACTCTGGGGTGTGGGACTCTGGGGACAGGCTGCATGAGGGGGAGGTAGTCCAGGCTGGCCCTTGGGTTATAACCCAAGACAACATGGCTTGAGTCTGGATCCAATTATCAACCCTTCATTGCCAGGAAGTTTAATTACATGGAGTCTGGTGTGATTAGGAGTATGGACCTTGGCCAGTGTGCTGTCTGTCTGAGCCTGTCATTCATCCATTGTGATGAAGGGGTTGGCTAAGAGTGAAGGGGATGAGCCCAGCTCTAAGCCTTGCTTTAGGAAGCAGCCCTAGGGGTGTCATAACCAACGAGAGCCTTTCCAGAGCTCCACCAGATATGACATTGTGGATTCTGTAGTCAGCCGGCTGGCAGAAACCTACCCTGACTCTATCACTCATGAGCCCCACAGCCTTGGACAAGTTCTATGACCTTTCTTTACCCTGTTTTCCTCCACAGCATGGGGACAACCAGAATAGTATGTGCCTCACAGAGCCAACTGAAGAACAAGGTGGGTTTGCATGCGCCAAATGCCAGCGGAGCACCCAGGCCTGGTGGGTCCTCGTGATGCTAGTCTGTGAGCCCACTCCCTCACAGTGAGCCCCAGTTGGGACACATCGGGCCTGAGAACACATACAGCGGACAGCTCCTGGCTTGCTCCCGCACTCTCAGAAAGTCAGGCTGAGTCAACAGCTATCTGCCGCTTACGTCAGTGAGCCATGTCCCAGCTTCCACCTTGAGTTGCCTGGTCTCAGTAAAGATTTCACACAGCCACACTTCCCAGTGCACTCATATGCTCATATCTAATTTCTCTTTTCTTGGGGATTTGGCCAGGAAATTGCACGTTTACAGCTTTCCAAGGGTCCTATGGTACCTCCAAACTATAAAAGGCCCTAGGCCCTCATGGAAGCAGAGGGAGTTTCCTGGGAAATCTTGGTGTGTGTATGCATGGTGTATGTGTGTATTCATGTTCATGTGTGTGTACATACATGTGTGCATGGCTGTCTCTGAAGGCCAAGGTGACATGAAGTGGTTTTCTCTATCTCTCGTCACCTTATTTTATGAGACAGGGTCTCTCCCTGAGCCTAGAACTCATGGATTTGGCTAGGCCAACTAGCCAGCAAACCCCAAGGACCCCTTGTCTCTTCTGTCCCCTAGCTGGGATTATATGTGTGCATGCTACCCTGCCTAGTTTATGCGGGTGCTGGGGATCTGAGCCAGGGTCCTCATGTTTGTATGGCAAGTATTCAACGCTGTAGAGAGTTTCTCGGGGTGCATGAGAGCAGGGTGCCACTGCACAAATTGCTCAGGAGTCCAGGACAGGCTATGGGCCTTCTGGTTCCTCATCCCCATCTACGAAATCAAACCTAGACCATTTCCAGCAAGGTGCATTCAGCACAACACTCGTTCTCAAAATGCTCATGGGTGGCAAATAGCTGGTCGAAAACCATTGGGGAAATGTGGCTCTTTAGTTGCTGATGATGATGAGTCAAACTCACCCATCCGTCAAAGACTCTGAGAGGTCCTGCACCTTGCAAACAAAGTTGATCAAGTTCATATGACATGGGCTTGTTTCCAAGAGGTCTACCAACACAGCCCTCTTGCCATGTGACCCTCCCTTTGGTCTGCTGGGGCACTTCATGATGGCTTCCGGATATGCCTCCTCCCCAGGAAGCAATAAGAAACACCAAGTTGGCGGTGACCACTGGTGAGATTCAAAACCGATCAAAGTACTGAGAATAAGGGATCATTGGGTGCTCAGCACTAAACAAGACGTCTCTATCATGACCACCAAGGCTCAGGGAACATTGTGGAAGAGAGAGCAGAAAGAATATAAAGCCAAGGATCGAGAGGAGTCCTGTGGGATAACACCTTCAAGGCACAAAGTGGCCATTGGATTCATGACCTCACCGCAGCCATCTTCCCTCTACAAGGCCTGCACAATATTGGCCCATAGATGGTGGACATTGTTGTTGTAGTTAGCTCCACATTGCTGAGATGAACTTCCAAACCAGACAAGGTTTATGGGAGGAAGGGTTTATTTCAGGTTACAGATCCAAGGGGAAGTTCCATCATTGGTGAAAGAAGCTGGCTCCCATTCATAACTACAAGGAGATAGAGAAAGAGAGAGAGAGAGAGAGAGAGAGAGAGAGAGAGAGAGAGAGAGAGAGAGAGAGAGAGAGACCATCAAGCAGCCAGCACCACAAGCAAGCACAAACAAGCAACAAAACGCAGGGACCAAGGCAGAGCTCAGACTTCTCTGCATATCTTTGGGCTAGAAATCAGATCCACCCCCAGTGACACCTCCTCCAGGTGGGCAGCTGGAAATCCAAGCTTTAATAAAAACACCTGAATCCATTGGGGGACATAAATTCAAACTAGCAGGGACATCAATGTAGAGGAGGAACTAGTTGGGAAGGGGGTTCAGCAAAAAAAGAAGAGAAGGAAGACAAGAGAAGCTAATGGGAAGCGTTGCAATCAAATTGTCGATTTAAAAAGTTTAAAAAGCACCTTGTAAGACAGTCACCTCAAGTAGTGGTTCTGTGTTCTCATATCTTGGCTGGAGGAAGAATAAGGAAATAAGAACCACGCGGCTAGCCTGGCATGAGGTAAGAGAAGGAACCCAGGCCCCGGGCAGCGGGCAGCTAGAATGGAGTTGGAAGGGGCATCCAAGGAGAAATCCAGAAACCCAGCATGAGTTGCCTGCCAAAAAAATAAATAAATGAGGGGCCACCCTGCAAAGCAGGTCAAACAAGGCTGTTAGACATCTGGATGCTTCTATGAGCCCCTATCCCTCCTGTTGTCATAAATTTAAGCTAATCCTGTGGGGCTTGGGAATCACAAGAATAATCCTCACATCTGTGTGGGTTTTTCAGCTTTCGAAAGCTCATTCAAGGAATTATCTCATTAGTTCCACTCGATGCAGAGGGGAGGAACTCCGAGATGATTATCGCCATTTGGCAGAAGCAATGCTGAGACCCAGAGAAAGAAAGTGACTTTCTCAAGGTCACACAGTAAACCAAAGGAGAATTGACATAACTACCCAGATTGCCCAACACCATCCCATGAGAACTGTGCTGCTTACAAAGAATGCTCCTGACACAGACATGGACCATTTGCCACAGTTTCAAAGCCCATGGTTATGCCTGGCCTGAAGACATCATAGGTCCACCCCCGCCCCCCTGCCAGCCTATGAGAGTCGGATGTAGGCAGAAAGCTCTGATGGGAGAACACGGGTTTCTCAGATTGCCCAGGTTCAATCCAGCTCCAGCATCCTGGTCATCAGACCTCAGACAATGTGATCAGCTGGCTGCGTGGGCTCCTCACTCGTGAAGTGGGAATGTTAACCCTACAGAGAGTGCCACCTGCTTTGTATACTCATCACTCCTTCCGTTTATGACTCCCCACCTTTGGGACTGTGGTGGTTTGAATACATAATGTCCCCCACAGCCTCCAGTGGTTGTGATTAAGCCTCATACTGAAACCTGGGTTGGTGGATCCTTTGCAAGGTGGAGCCTTGCTGGAGGGGGTTGTTACTGAGGGTGGCTTGGGGGGCATTAGAGCCGCTGGGCTACTGTCTCTACTTCCTCCCTCTGATGTGTGGAGATGTGATGCCTGGTGGTCTGCTCTGTCATGCTTTCCCCGCCATCATGAAGCTTCCTCTTGAAATTGTGAGGTGAAACAAAACCTTTCCTTCCATGAGCTGCTTGTGGGTTGCAGCTTTGACCCAGCAATGAAAGGGTAAGTGATACAGAAAACATCCTCTACCAACCCCAGCCATGTGGTGCTGAGTGCATCTTCAGACACATGAACCCCCTTGAATTTAGTCAGGAGATTCCGTGAGATAAAAGAACCCCTTCTTTCTTTTTTTTAATATTTTATTTATTCATTTTCAAGAAGAGAGAGAGAGAGGAGAGAGAGAGAGAGAGAGAACCAGGGCCACCACCTTCTGGGTCGGGTCTGGCTTACGTGGGTCCTGGGGAATTGAACCTGGAGCCTTAGGCACTAGAGGCAAGTGCCTTAACCCCTGAGCCATCTCTCCAGCCCAGAACCCCTTCTTTCTAAGGAGGCAGCTGAGCAGATGTGACTCCAGCCTGAGGGAGGGAAGTGGGCTGAAACCTGGAAGCTGGTGTGCAGAGAGAAGCAGGGAAGAGATGGGACAGAGCCACAGAGAAGGGTTCAGTTGCTCGGGGAGGGCTGCCCTTCCTGCAAGTGGGTCACAGGAGCCTGCCAACCTCCTGGAAGCTTCTAGATCCAGCCCCCAGGGACCAGACTTTCCCAAATGTGTGACTAGGCTCTTCCAGAACAGGAAAACAGCCACCCAGAGAGTTACCTCAGATAGCACCTTATGGAAGGAACAAAGACCTGAGTCCCCTCTGTCTTCATAGGTTCTTGGAAATCCAGAGGTCAATGGTAGGAGAACTTGGACCTAGACCTCACATTTGAACACAAGATAGGAAGGTCTACTCCATGCACTTGAATGGGGAATGAATCCTAAGGGCTTGTGCCCAGTTAGGAAGAGTCTGGAGGCAGGGCTCAGAGACCAGGCTCCTGGGATGGTGCTATGTGTCTGCCTAAATTCCTCCCCTGCTCTCGATTAAGATAATGATATTGGCTGCAGTTAATGGAACTTGCTCTGTAGGGCCACGTCACTGAATGGATAAGGTGTCTGATTCTGGAAGGAATCTGTGTTCTTGTCTCAAAAAGGGTTATGATGATCTAGCAAGATGGCATGTAAGTAATAAAGACATACGAAAATCTACTGTCCCAAATCAAGAGATTATTGTTAGTATCCAACCCTAGATGGCAAGTTCCTAGACTCAGAGCCTGACCTTCTGCAGGAAAGAATGTCAAGCCAGGCTGTGGGCAAGAGATGGAAAAGCTAGTTAGAAAACTGGGTCAGGCCAGATGTGCTGGTGTACCCCTGTAATCTGAACACTCGAGAGGCAGAGGTTGGAGGATCACAAGTTCGAGACCCGCCTGGGTTACAAAGTGAGATGCTACCTTGAAAGGAAAGGAGGGAAGGAAAAAGAGTAGGATGATGGTTTATACTGATGATCAATTTGCCAGAACCTGGACTCACCTGGGAGAGATGATGCAGATGAGGCTCGTCTCTGTTCTTGTCTGTGAGGGATTCTCTTGATGAGGTTAACTGAGGTGGGAAAACCTACCTGAATTGTGGGCAGCACCACTCCATGGGCCTGGCTCCTGAACTCTATATAGTGGGGAGAGCGAGCTGAGCACCAGCATTCATCCACCTCAGCTCCCCGCTGTCAGAAGCACCTGCCACCAGGCCTTCTCTGCCATGATGAACTGGAACCTGGATCTATGAGCTCAAATGAACCTTCCTCTCTTAAACTGATTTGTATC
>PVHP010043582.1:0-14473 GCA_004024765.1 Zapus hudsonius
ACTTTGAACAAAAATGAAATAATAAATCCTCATGAATTTCAATTTTTAATTACAGAATTAATATATGAATCATAAAACTTCCAAACAAAATATATGTTAAACATGTTTTCTTAATTAAACCATTACCTAACAGTATTCATTTTAATGGGAAAGAATTTCTACTGTAATCTCAGGTTATAGATTTTAGACTTTGTGATTCATGACTAGCATATGTCCATCAAAAAATAATTTTGCTTCTTTCCCAGTTTGAACTCATAAATAATACCTATAGTGTTTGAAAAATCTGAATTTATTATGCAATAAAAAGCTTACAATTCTGTTATGACCATTTTATCAAATTTTAGCCCACAAACCTCTTCTGTTTATATCTTCATATTGTTACATAATTACAACAAAACTACCTCAAAATAAAAAAAATTTTGAATTTCCAAACAATTTAACATTTATTTAAAAACATGTTATTTTGTATAAAATCCATACCTTCCTACTTGATTGAATATATATTATAAATGTATATAAATAAATGACATGAATAATTTATATAAACTTATTAATATTAGCATTATATATTTATCTTCAATTAGCCTTACAGAAAGTAGCAATTAATTAATATGTCTTTTTATGTTTAGATTTATATTGTCACTAACATAAATAATTTAAGTGAAATTTTATTGATCTGATAAGAAAGATGATCTGTCTCACAATTACAATTACAGTAGGTATGTGCAACGTTTTTAAAGAGGAATTTGTATTATTGGCCTTTTTTATACTTTATTATAAACATGTTACAATATAGTTAATTCTTCTATATTTAGTTTGACCATAAAAAGGGCACTGATATAACTATAGTTAGCAGATTGAAATATGCATGTTTAAAAATTTTGGTTTTAGTTTCCTTTTTTTTAATTGTTCATAATGAGTTACATTGTTTAGTGGGTGAAACATGAGTTGTTATCCCCAATTCCCCGTTGCCCCCCTTCCCCATCCCCAGTCAGCTGGATATCCTCCTCCATGGGCCTTCTGGATCAGTCTTTGTGGTAGGGGACCATGGATAGCTCCTTCTTCAGCCTGGCTCTCATGACCCAAGTGTGTTGTTACTGAGGATTGCCAAGTCTCTGCTATTCTCCCCCACCACGGCTCTCACAATCTTTCCCCCCTCTTCTGCTCAGTTCCCTGAGTCGTGGTGGGCGAGTATTGAGGCTGCTTTGGTGTTGTGAGTTTAGGGGTTTTTGTGTCGAGATTCGTTGGTTTCTGTCACACTGGCTTATCTTTTGTTGATTGGATGGCTATGGCTGTGGGTCCCTTGTTCATCCAATCATTCTCTGTGGGGTTCCGTATGAATCCTCCCCCGTATGACTGTGGTGGCTCATCTCATGCTAGGATCTCAGCTTTCTGCCTGCAGTCGGTTGGTAGGGATTATATGGGCCACAGCTCCCTCACTGTATCCTGAAAAATACAAACACAATCTCCATCGGAGAATGAGGTCAGTCCTTTTTGTTTTTTGAAATAGGGTTTTGCTCTTGCCCAGGCTGACCTGGAATTCAGTATGTAGTCTCAGGGCGGCCTCAAACTAGGTGATCCTCCTACCTCTGCCTCCGAGTGCTAGGATTAAAGGTATGTGCTGCCATGTTCAACTAAAATTTGTTTCTTAATATTAATTCTTTATAAAATTATGATGGATTGTGTGTATGTTCATATCAACACATACATGTCCAAGTTGCAACTGCATGATCTCCTATGGCAGGGTGAGCTAGCTTATGGTGATGGGTGCAGAATATTGTGTGTCCAACTCAGTTGAATTTCCACCCATTGATTTTGCCACTGGAGTCTCTTATCCCTGGATCATGTTTTGCCCCTCCCCAGCCTGAACCCCAGAATCCAGGGACTTTTGGGTTTCTGCTTCCCTTATATGACTCAGAATTAAGACACACAGTTGTCATGTGGTACCTGGAGATACAACTCCAGCAGTCCTCAGGTCTTCATGCCTCCACTGGAAGTGCTTTTAACTACTGAGTAATCTCTCCAGCTCTGCAATAGAATTTTCAAGATGTTTTCATAGCTTTTCACTATATATGAACAAAATCTGTACAAGTTACAAATTTATTACTGATCAAAGTATTCTAAATAGTCTACAAAGTTTTCCTAAGATTTGTGAGAATTCCAACATCATATAAATAACATTTTCATTTCTTAAAAGATAAACTGGATTTATATATGCTGCAGGATTCAAAATTGTAAATTATTTACTTTCCTTTAGGCATAACTTTAAAAAAAATTTTCAGCCACTTTCCCTCACACTTTGGGCCATTTAGAGAAATACTTTTGATAGGAAAGCACATTTTCTGAGTTCATCTTTTGAAATTAAACATTAATAATAAATTAATTTTTAATTAAAACTATTTTGAGCTATTTCACTTTTAGAGAAAACTGAGCTGATATTCAAGACAGTTCATATATAACTCTGGTCTTTGGCACACTGATTACTTATTATTAATTGGTCATTAGTGTGATGCATTTGTAATATGACAAACCAAAATTGATACATTTGTTACTCAAGGTCATAATGTTCATTAAATTGTAGTACTGTGTTTTGTGCAGATCTGTGGGATTGACAGACAGTATGAAGCTAGAGAAACAGTAATATGAAGAGGAGTAAAAGTTTAAAAGTAAAAAGATAAATTTATCATACTTTTTTGCTCTCCTCAAGCTCTGACCTTCATTATTTTTTATCTGTATCATTTTGCCCTCTCCAGAATTTTGTATATTTGCCTACAATACATATTAGCCTTTTCAGACTGACTCTTTCCACAAGAAGTATGCATTAAAAGTCTCCTTTGTATCTTTTAAGGGCTTGAGAGCTCATGTATTTTTATCTCTCAATAATATTCTCTTGGGTGAATGTGTGATGGTTTATTCACACAGGAACTGAAAGGAGTTTTGAGTACATCCAATTCTGACAATTATATATAATGGTGCTCCAAAATTTATCAGCAAGTTTTGTTTGGACATAATTTTTCATTCTTATAAATACGTAAAGTTGAGATTACTAGACCATTCATTGAAACTGTGTTTAACTCTGTCATATTTTCTAAATTCCTCAAGGTGCCTGCACAACTTTTAACTCCCAAATAAATGAATAAGAGCACATATTACCCCACATCCTGGTTAGCATTTAGTGGTGCCCATATTTTTTTCAATTGAAAACATTATTGTATGAACATGTTGACTAATGGTTATACTCTCATCCAGTTATAATCTTACAACATTATATTCTCTCACCCCTGACCACAACCCACTGAGGACCTTCCTCAGTGGGGTTATCAGTATTCACTGTGGGGTTGAGTGCAACAACTAGCCTCTGTTGAGGGAATGGTGTCTCAGAATACTTCTTCCTACCTACCCTGTGGCTTTTACAATATTTTTGTCCCTTCTTCCACACTGTTTCCTAAGTCTTGATGGGCATGTAATAAGTCTCCTTTCCTGTTGAGCTCTCAGCAACCTTTGATTTTCTGCTTTAATGAGGGTATATTTGGCATTTCTTATTCAATTGCTCCGTGCCACCCTTCGGAAATGGGTCATCCCTAAAAGTTGCTAGATCCCACTTAACTACCTGAGTTGTACTGCTAGCTGCAGAATTTCTTCTCTGTCAATTTCCACAGTTGGTGATGAAAACTCTTATGCTGGGATGAGAAGGAGAAAGGACAAAGGGAAACAGAGAGGGAGAGATAGAAATTATGATCATAAAGGCTGAGGGTTGATCAGTTTATGGTAGATAAGTGGAAGAAACAAGAAGTCAATTTTAGAAGCTCACTAAAAAAAGAAATGGAAATTGCCTTGGTTCTGCTCGCCAGACTAGCTACACCATGAAGTAAGATCTACAAAAGAATCTATGACATCTGCCCCAGGCCAAAGGTAAGACACTATTGTTGAAGATACCACAGAGTGCCGTCACACAATACCACGAGACCCTCCTAGATCCAGAATGGTAACCAGCTCCCATATGGTAGCATGTGTATAGCTGGAAGGTGTTACATGAGCTGCCAGGGGAAATCAGTCAATGATAAAGGAAGCAGGACCTCTGATATATGACACTGACTGCTGCCACAAGGATGCTGTCGGACAGTGCTATATGGAAGAGACCAGCAAGCCTGTGTAATAGTGGTGCTATACCTAGGTGTGTAATCAAGGGCTTACTGAATGGCTAAGAGATCTTCTCAGTGTCAAGGAACTCTTAACTGGAGCTTGGATCCATGGCAAAATCTTAATCTTATGGGGTCTAAGAACCCAGGCTCCAAGGGGAAACTCCCACTACTAGAGAGCTACATAGAGGCTACACCCATTAGTATCTCACCGAATCACCAATTTTTATCTCATGTATCTTGTATTGAACTCACTCTCTGATGAAGATTCTGTTTGTAGTTTTCAGAAGGCAGTGAGAACCGTGGACAACCCATTTCGATCAATAAGACATGGGATGATGGCTCACATTCTTTCAGCAGATGAACCACCCCTAACCTATCATATATGACCCAAGGGAAACCTAGGAGAAAGTGGCAAGATAACCAAGAGACCTACAATCACAGCAGGTAAGATAACCCATGAAAGAAAATGGAGACAGACACTGAGGATATCCAACACAAGTCAAAGCAGCAGTACAGAGACTCTGAAGATCTCAACAATAAAACAGATTTAAAACACACCCACTATGGCTCAGGGAATGAAGTGGAAGAGGGGATGGAAAGATTGTTAGTGTCATGGTGGGGGAGAATATCCAGAGTCATTCTCTCCGTCAGCAACAGCACACAAAGAAAAAAAAAAAAACTGGCAACCTTTTGAACAATTCATAGCCCCCTACCTCATGGACTGATCCAGTAAGAACACTGAGTAGGACCCCAGGGGGTTGGGAACAGGGAGGAGGAAAATGGTCATACCATTACAAGACTTGTTCATACAATGTATCTACTTATTGGCAGTAAATATGTTTAAAAAAGAATGTATGGATCAGTTGACTTTATTCAAATTATAAATTTATTTTCTGTGAGACCTTTTACAAAGTATTCAAAATATATATGTGAAAAATGACATAATTACAATATATAAGAACACATAATTAAACAAGAGTAATAGCGAGGAAGTGGTGAGGTAAATATGGGTACTGCTTTACTGCAAGCCTTCAGAATCACCCCCAAGGAGATGGAGGTCCACACTGAGGAGACTCTAACCTCCTTTAGTTTTGAGCTCTCATGTGCCTTTGATTTTCTGCTTTGATAAGCAGTACCCATATTTAATCCACCACATCCTCTGAAATGTTTCCTGAGCTCTGGCAGAGGTAATAGACATGATGCATCTCATGCTAGGCAGTCAGCCTTATTTTCTTGTCATATTGCTGGGTCTAGAGTCTTGCTACCATTTGTAAAATGCATTTATTTTGGTCTGGAGAGATTGATTAGTGGTTAAGGTGTTTGCCTTCAAAGCCTAATGGCCAGGGTTCGTTTCCCCAATTCCCTCATAAAGCCATATGCTCAAAGTGGCACATGCATCTGGAGCTTGTTTGCAGTGGCTACAGGCCCTGGTGCACCCATTCTCTCTCTCTCCTCTCTCTCTCTTTCTCTCTCTCTCTCTGCTTGCAAATGAATAAATAAAATATTTCAAAAACATTTATTTCTTTTTTATTACTCTGTTTCTCTGTGTGATGCATATATATGCACATTCATGCAACTTGCATAGTTTGGAGTTCAGAAGATTACCTCAGTGTATCAGGCTTCACCTTCTTTCTTGCTTGAGACAGGTTCACTTTTTTTGACTCTAAGGACACCAGACCTACTAGTCTGAGACCTTTGTGCCTCTCCTGACTCTGTTTCTCATTCTGTAGATTCAGAATTACAGAAGAGTGTGTCTCGGACTCTCTCTTTACATAGGTCTTGCGGAACTCAACTGTGGTGTTCAAACTTCTGCAACAGTTACTTTTAAACATCAAGCTATCTGCCAGCTCTGGAGTAAAAATATTAATTAATTAATTTGCAAGCAAATAGGGCTAGAAGAGATAGAGACAAAGAGAATGGGTGTTCCAGGGCCTCCAGCCAATGCAAACGGACTCCAGATGCATGTACCTACACTTTGTGCATCTCGCTTTACGTGGGTACTTGAGAATTGAACTTTAGGCTTTATTAGGCCTTGCAGAGTCATTAGGCTTTGCAGAGAAGTGCCTTAACCACTGAGATATCCCTTCAGCCCACAACTCTTGATTCTAACAATATAAATAGCTGTGCATTTATATTTCCTACTTAATATTTAGCATATCTTCTTGAGTTTATGTGGTACTTGTATATCTGTTTGGATGATCTATCTAGATCTTTTGACATTTGACTTCAAACAATATTTTCAAAAGGATATATTCTAATATATGCTTATATATAGATGCAACTTGTAGGTTTTGCCAAATCCTAGATTCTCACTACCAGAAATGATTAATTTACTGACCAAGATAATTACTTTCTTAAAAGGTGACCCATTTTCGTTATTTAACTTACTTTATCTATATCTATATCATCTCTCTCTCTCTCTCTCTCTCTCTCTCTATATATATATATATATATATATATATATATATATATATATATATATATATATATATATATAATGTACATGCAATTTATTTACTGGAACTTATTAATTCAATACAATCATTCCATATATCCATGTGCCTTAACTGACTCATCCATCCAGTATGTATTAATAACTTCTTTAATATGATTAATGTATTATCCATATAATCTTATGGGTACTATGAATCAGTGGGTCAATGGGCAGATAAAAAAAATCAACCTTAGGAAAAACCATAGGAAAATATTTAAATGATGTATGCTGTACTAATGAGTTATATCTATGGCATTTATATGTATGCTACTAAGGGAAAATCAAATTAATAAATTAATAAATATAAATTATATCTGCTTAGAACAGAATTCAATTCCAAAAAATGAAATATGATCAAGAATTTAAACAAATAAGGGAGTTAAATAAGATATCTGAGGGATGACCAATCTATGATGTGCAAATAATAGAACAATAACACTAAATTGTGTAATACACTTGCTTTTTATAAATAACATTTTCTGTGTAGAGGCTGAAGAGGAGACATAGGACAATGCCATAGGATGTAAGATCAGATGCCAGGAAAGCCACTGACAGAGTACTTGAAAACATTTTAGATGTGACTACGGCAAGAAGTAGAGAATTAGAAGAAGTATAATTGCTAACCTGACCTATGCTAAAAGGAACATTTATGGTATTGAGAGTAGAGGATACTAAAATAAAATGTGTAGTCAAGAGCAAAAACAGTATATACTCAGGGTGTTATTATGTGGATCAATCAGTCTTAATCAGGAAAGGAAAACCAATATTAACCGCAGAAAAGGAGTCTATTTTTGGTATTTCACTTAATTCATTTTTTTGCAGGAAATCAGGAAATTAAAGTACAAAGGAAGGTGGAAGAATTAAGGTATCAGTAACACATCAATTATGAAGCAACTTACATTTCTTGGATCAGGCAGGGATTGGAATGGTGATTGTTAGAATAGTCCAAAAAGTATCTGCAAGTCAAAAACCAAGGGGCTTATAAGGGTCTGTGATATTGTTTCAAACTGGATAAAAGTGACTTGAGAACTGCAAGGACCAAGGAAAGGCACAGCAGGCAGCTGAGTTTTTGCTTGTTGACACAACATTAATCTTCTCAGTGCAGTGAGTACAAGGGCCACCACCCCAAGTTCCCCTCGGTTTTACACACTGGATTAGGTGTCCCCCACCTAATGCACGGTCCCTAGCTGGTGGCAATTAGGAAATTGGAGTCTCCTGGAGGTGGTGTATTGCTGGGGACCAAGTTACGAATGTTAGAGTCAGCTTCCCCTTTTCAGTGTTTGGTTGTTGTCCACCTGATGTTGGTCAAAAGGTGATGTCCACCCTCTGCTCAGTCCACATTTTCCCCTGCCATCTTGGAGCTTCTCCACCTCTCTGTAAGCAAAAAAAAAAAAATCTTTCCCTCCCACAAGCAGCTTTTGGTGAGGTGCTTTGTGCCAGCAATGAGAAATGAGAAGGTTACTGCAACAGGAAAACTGACATCAAGAAGTTAGGGTCATTACTGCTAGAAAGCTGACTGTGTGGCTTTTGGCCTTTTAGAATTGATTTCCCAGAGGAATGTGGAAGTATTTGAAACCTTTGCCTAAGAAATGCCTTGCTGTGCTATAAGTACAGGTTGATGGATTATTCTGCTCATTGTTGAAAAACCTGAGTGCAGTAAGAACAATTGACTGTGAGGTTTGGCTTATGAGGGTGAGAAAGAACTTTATTTGCTGTGTCCAGCCTGCCCATATCCAAATGGATTGGTGTGAGCAGGAGGATATGGCACAAGCTGAAACTGCTGCTCATTCAGCCGCAATTATTTGAGTGATCACAGCTACTGAGATTGAGCCAATGGATCTGCACTGGGATAGCAGAAAAATGCGGACTCTTGAAATTAAGGGCCTGAACGTTGAACTCAGAAGTGTCCTGCTCTGCAAAGCCAGCTTTATTTTCCCCCTGGATTATCACAAATTGGTAGCCCACGTGGTACTAAGGAGTAAAACAAATGTAGGTAAGAGAGGATAATTGATTTTTCAATGAAGTGTTTTTTTTTGTTTTTTTAAATGGCATGGGCAATGTGAAGGAGGCTTGTTGGTCCACACACAGAGAGGCCTGATGGAGCCATGAGGATAAAGTGTGCGTTGTAGTGGAGAAGCCAGGACTATGGAGTGGGAATGACTGCTAAAGAATGTGGATGGCAGGGAATGTTGGAATGGATGAAGTTTTCCCAGGTTGTGAACAGCCTAGATTGAGGGATAGGATTAGAACTGCAGAGTTGTCACTGGTTAGAGTTGTTGGACTTGGAGTTATAGAATTTGATATATTTACCCTGTTTCTTCTAAATTTTGTATCAGTTCCATCTTTCTTTGCAATGTCAATGCCATCTTTTTCATTGTGAATATTTATTCGGTGTTATTGTGATTTTTGTTTGTATGTTTGATTTGGTTTTTCAAGGTAGGGCCTTGGTCCAGCCCAGGCTGATCTGAAATTCACTATATATTCTGAGGATGATCTCAAACTCATGGGGATTCTCCTACCCCTGCCTCATCACTTCTGGGATTAAAGGCATGTATCACCATGCCAAGCTCGTTTTCATACTGCAGCTCAGTTAACAGACCTTGTACTATGGGAATGTTTGACAGCATTGGTATTGATAAAATCTATGGAGAATTTTAAAGGTGGACTGAATGCATTGCATGTTAAGTCATGGATGGTCATGAGTTTAGTAGGGGACAGGGAGAGAATGTGGAGTCTGAATTAGGTGTCTCCCATAAACTCTTATGCTCTGAATGCAAGGTCCCCGCTAGTGGCAATTTGGGAATTGGAGCCTCCTGGAGGAGGTGTGTTGTTGGGGGCAGGCTTATGGGTGTTATAGCCAGTGTTCCCTTGCCAGTGTTAGGCAAACTTATCTGCTTCTGTTTCCTCTTTCTCACTCTGAATAAATCTTGGTTTTAAATGTATCTCCTTTACATAACCCTCTCTATTGACAAACCTGCACGCTTCTTTGGAAAATAAAACTGACCTCTATATGTGAGATTTACAAGACAGTGGACAAAATAGCTTCATGATTCCTAGAAGAAGCTTTGTCCACTTATAAACATTATATTGTTCTGGTAGTTAAACAACAGATCACACAGTAAATATTCCTAATATTGTTGCAAGTATAATTTGACATTAAAGTGCAATTTAAGTTAGATACCCATAATGAACCTGTGCTTTAAACATTGATGTTTTTGTTGCTTCTATGTTTGGTTTGGTGGAAACTGGGAATGAGAAGTCATTTTACTATAGAACTCAGAAATTCCTGATTCTTTTGCATTCCTTCCAGATTCTTGTTGAACTACTTAATGTTGTAGTTAAATTATTTTTCTTTTTCTCTGCACTATCATGATGACGAACAATAACAATTCCATGCTCACAATCAGCAGCTTTCTAGTTATTAGATTTTTCTTTTCTACCTTGAACTAGATTATAGTTTTACTAATCTTTCTGTCTCTGAATAGCAAAGCTCTAATTACTCTAGGATCACTGATAGTCCTGTAAAAGTCTATAAAGTTTCCATTTGTAATTAGGGACCAAAATCAATGATAAATACTACAAGTCTTTGGTGAGATTGAACTTCATTCAAAGATATGGTCCAGTTGAGAGGGAACTAAGTAGATAGCATTACTATTAGGCAGATAAAGACTCCTAAGAAGAACCTTAAATTGACCCTTTCCTGCTGCATGGAACACAAGGGGACCTTTTTCCTATGTCACATGGTCTTCCTGTGGCAGAAGCAGAACTGGAACTTGGTGTCTGACTCAACCAGTCACCATTCTCATAAGTACACATGGAACTTAGGTGTGTGTGTGTGTGTGTGTGTGTGTGTGTGTGTAGACCCCTTCCTCAGTTGCCTCTCACACCTTACACAAGTTTGCCAACCATTTTCAAAGACACCCCTCTCTGACTGCAATAAATACTTAACCAGGGGATAGGCAAGTGAGAATTCTTTGTTGGCTCTGGCTGGTTAGATCTCCACCTCTGTATTCAGGGTGTCTGAACACCATTAAGTTCATGTCTTTCCCTCTCTGCCAGAGTGGGAAAGGACATTTTGTTTTTATTATTTTTATTGCTTTGGATATTTTTAAAGTGTGAGCCTTTGTAAAAAAAACTGTTCACATTTATTCCCAGGCCCATGCTTGACTCCCACATCGGCTCAAGGACTATGAGGGTGTATCAATTTCCCTTGTCTATCATTGATATTCCTGAATTAAACACATGTTTTATGAATTATCCTTCTCAGTGTTGTTTTATTTCAATTCTTTGCTGAAAAAACACATGAAATCAGGGTTTGGAGTTAAAGGACTTTTTCCTGAATCCCCCAGATCCCTCTTACACAGTAGATAGATTGATGGCTCAACTGGTGAAGACACTTGTGTACAGACTACTGACAAGTTTTAATTTCCAACCCACCTCCACAGAGCCAGCTGTGCATTTGTTTGTAGTGGTGAGAGATTTAGAGTACACATATATGGTGCAAATACATGCAAATAAACATTTCAGTTGTCTATTGCTATAATGAAAATGTACATTATAAGGCAATGGATTAAAATCGCCTCCATTTCATTATTTATCATGCTATAATGTCACAGACTTAGAGATAGATGCAGTGTTTCCTTTTGTCCAACAAGACATTTGTTTGCATAGCTTATGATTCTTAGTTTGCAGCTATACTGATCAGGTAGAGAACCAAGTTGTCTTTCATCATAAACCTGGTGCCTTATAAAAAAAAAAAGTTGAGCCAGGCATGATAGCAATAGCCATTAATCCCACACTAGGGAGGCAGAGGTAGGAGGAGTGCAGTGAGTTTGAGGTCACCTGAGACAAACTAGTAAATTACAGGTCAGTCTGGGATCTAGAGCAAGATGCTTCCTGGAAAAATAATACAAAAAACCAAAAACAAAGCAAAAACAAAAAGTTGAAAGGCTGAGGAGTCTTCATCCCTCTCAGTGTGAGTTTATTGGTTTTGCACATAGCTGAAGCAGTAATATTTTACCGGTTGTTTGGTGATGTGAACATCCGAGCCATAGGCCATCATGCTTGACTCAGCCTTGGAAGTCCTTGATTGTCTAGGGAGAAATACACTGCAGTGTATCAGCCAAGAAAATCATTTCCAATGATGGAAAGTGAAAGTGCTAATTCAAAAACAAGTGGGTGTGGCAGCTCTCTAGCCCAGGTGAACATCATTTCCTAGACACATTATTGCAATCTGCTCCCAATTATCTTCTTTGTACTAATTCTTAATTCCATCTAATCCATTTTCCAAACAACAAGTGGAAACGAATCATTTAAAATGCAAATCAGATAGAGTTTAACATAAAAAAATATATATCTTCAAGGCTCTTCTTGCTTTTTAAATGAAGTCCTAAATCCTTGAAAGGGCTTCTGTCACCTTGAGTGATGTGGTCCCTGCTTCCCTCTCCAACCTACTTTCCTGATTTTCACAAATCAGCTCTACAAGTAATCCCTTATTCACAAAATTACATGCCTTTCATTTCTTGAATGACTTCACATTCCTTTATGTTGTGTTTTGTATAAAATGTTCTATTTTATGGTTGCTTTTATTCCCTTCCATGATTCATTCATCTTGCCAATTTTTCCTCATTATGTAGAAATAATTTTCTTTTCCAATCCATGTAAGATGTCCCTAAGTGAAGATTATCTACCCTCCAATGCAGTTGTTTTGTATTACAAAGGTAATTATCTGAACATTTTATCACACAAATTTTAAATGAATTTTCTCCTATGCCATATGTTATAGAAGAGAAGGCATGATTTTTATTATCCTTAGGACAGTTCCTTGCTAGTCTTTGTAGTGCTAAGGCATATATCTTAGCATTCCTCTGCATATTTGATAAATAAGTGAATGAATGCATATGGAAAATTGTGGACTTTCTGAATAGGACAGATTTGTTCATGTGATTCAGCCTTCTTCTCTGCCTATTTAGTCATTATCTATATGAATAGAGCTACCTGTTTAATTTCTCTGTAACTTATAACTTAATATAAGAGAAAAATAAGCTAAATTTTCAAGTAGCCTGGTTGATATCAGAAAATAAAGATGGCAGAAGATGGAGTAATATGAGTTAAAGTCATTTGAGATTTTCCAAACCTGTTGGCACTTCATCTGTGAATTTAGTCAATAGTGAATCAAAAATATTTTTTAAAAGTTAGAAATGACAATAGCTATACACCTCGGAGAGGTTTATTATCTACAATATACAAAGAACTCACAAAACTGAGCAATAACATAAATCAACATACCTACTCAGAAATGTGTCTTAGAGCTATTCAGAGAGTTCTCAAAGGATGAAATACAAATGACAAATTAATATTTAAAAACATCTTCAACAAATTCAGCCACCAGAGTGTAAGAGAATAGGAAAACATTTTCAATGTAGGAAAATGCTACTAAAGGAATATAAGAGAATATTACTAAAATTTGGAAAATTACTAAATGAGAGAAGCAGCAAATGAGAGAAGCAGCAACTGTTTGAGGTCTGTGACCACAACAAGCTTTGGTCCCCTGTCACAAGGACTGATCCAGACGACCCATGGAGGAGGTTATCCAGCGGAGTGTGGAGGGGAGGGCAGTGGGGAATTGGGGATAACAACTCATTGTTTGCCAACTAAATATTGTAACTCATTTTGGACAATAAAAATATAAGATAAAGAAAAAAATATGAGAGGAAGGAGAGTAGAGAAGAAAAGAGAGGAATGGAATGTATACCACCACTCCTTTGTTTATTGTTGATGGGGGCTTATCCCTATTTCTCTGAACCCAATGGAAATCTTTTGTTAGACTTCTGTTTGTAATAGTGAAATGGAGTGTGATCCCACACCCAAAATCAGAAAGAAACTGAGAGGTCTTGAGTGTTGAAAAAAAAAGAATATTCAGGTGACTGGCAGGGCTAACTACTCCGATCAGAATCAGCCCCAAGTTCCAATAGTTAGGGTTTATAAAGACAAAAAAAAAAAAAAAAAAAAAAAAAAAAAAAAAAAAAAAAACAGCCTTTAACTTTGTGGAAAGAGCAAGATTGTGTAAGGAAGCAAAACGCAGTTAGCTACTCACCTGTCAAATCCAGTCAGCACCTCACCCATTCTGAAAATAATTTTCAATTCTCAGAGATGATTATCTCTGGGTCAAGCCCCAGTTCCTGGAATTTGCAGTAAGGATACAGTAATTTTAACAAAACCACACAGTCATGTCCTGGTCATGATCAGGTACAAACAACTTGTTTCCCTTACTTGAAGAACACTTGTTAGTTTAACTATTTCAATAGCTAATATATCTTATGATTTAACTTACTTTGTTAACTTGCATGCTTATTGTCACCTACACACCTATACATACCCAACTATAAAACCCCTGTCAACTAGGGTTCAAGGCCCATGCCTTTTGGGGGAGACCCATGTTTCACTAGTGTTAAAATAAATCTTTCACTCTCTGCTAGCTGGCACAGCTTTGTCTCTCATTGCTGTGGATATTTCTACATCAAGATAAAAACCCAATTAAGTCTCCACACTGCTTTCCAAAGCGTTGAACAAGTTTGCAATCCCACCAGCAGTGAATGAGGGTTCCTTTTTCCCCGCATCCTCGCCAGCAACGATTGTTGTTGTTTTTCTTTATGATTGCCATTCTGACAGGGGTGAGGTGATATCTCATTGTGGTTTTGATTTGCATTTCCCTGATGCTTAAGGATGCTGAGCACTTTCTTAAATGAGTCAAGGCCATTTGTGTTTCCTCCTCCGTGAATTCTCTGTTAAGATCAGTGCCCCATTTTGTGAGGGGGCATTTTGGGTTTTTGCTATT
>PVHP010043583.1:0-14459 GCA_004024765.1 Zapus hudsonius
AAATAGTTGTACAAAATTTTCTGCATCGAGATGTGGCATCCTGCGGGTAGATGCCTAGTAGAGGGATAGCTGGGTCCATTGGTAGTTCTATGTCCATTCTGTCTAGGAGTCTCCACACTGCTTTCCATAGCGGTTGAACCAGTTTGCAATCCCACCAGCAGTGAATGAGGGTTCCTTTTTCCCGCATCCTCGCCAACAGTGATTGTTGTTGGTTTTCTTTATGATTGCCATTCTGACAGGGGTGAGGTGATATCTCATTGTGGTTTTGATTTGCATTTCCCTGATGCTTAAGGATGCTGAGCACTTTCTTAAGTGAGTCAAGGCCATTTGTGTTTCCTCCTCCGTGAATTCTCTGTTAAGATCAGTGCCCCAAATAAAATATTTTTTAAGGGCTGGAGGAGATTTCTCAGCAGTTAAGGCACTTTCCTGAAAAACCTAACAACCCGAGTTCGATTTCCCAGTACTCATGAAAAGCCTGATGCACAAAGTGGCACATGCATCTGAAGGTGATTTGTTGTGACAAAAAGTGCTGATGTTCTCTCTCTCTCTCTCTCTCTCTCTCTCTCTCTCCCTCCCTCCCTCCCTCCCTTCCTTCCTCCCTCCCTCCTCTCTCATTCTCCTTGCAAATAAATAAATATTTTTAAAAATTGGATTTGGGAGTTAAAGCTTTCTGCTCTGGTCATTCTCCTGATTTAAAGCCAGTTATAGGATTTGAACCCATCCAAAGAAGAGTCAGGAGTCAATCCCCAGCCCCTTTTGTTATGAACCCAGCTTCTCCTGTGGACCTTGCTTCCTTGTGCTTTAAATCACAAAGTAGAAGGCAGCATCTGGCATGAATTAGCACACAAACATATTTCAGATTTCCTGTATCTCTACTCAAGCCTCTTCTCACAGCCCCTAAACTCCCCAAGCTCATCTTGTTTCTCCAACTTAGACACCACACCCACTGTATCTCTATATAGAAGGGTTTAACTTTATCCTGGTTTCTTTCCTTGGTCTTAAAAAGAGTTCAAGAAACTGGAGTATTTTACAAGGCATTCAGGACCCTGGCATGTAATACAGATTCTTTTTAATGGAAGGCAGTAGAATTGACAATTGACTAAAATGTGGAAGGGAAGAGCCTAAATAAGGCATGAGTGGCAGCCTAGACTATTCTGAAATAAGACATTTTTTATTTAATTTTTTAACTTGACTGCATAACAATTCAAAATGTCACCAGCTAAAATGACTCTCATCTTCCTACAACTATCCTTTGCTTCATTTATCTTTGCTCAGGTCAGTGTATATGACATCCCACCTCGATGAAACCTTCTTAGACCTTCAAGCTACAATGAAACTTCCTTTGACATAATTTATGTTGCTTTACTGATATCATCAGGTTCTCCCCCTCCTGCCATCCATCTAACATAGTGTTATGGAAGTAATCCTTAAGCACAGTTCTCATCATGCCATACCTCTACTCAAAACCCTTGGCCAGTTCCTCTCTGCCAGTAGGATTTTAAAAATTGAAGGAAATGAGTCATTTGTAATGAAAAACATATTCTGCAGATATTGGCTCAATATCTCTTCTTATATAAACACTTTTCCAGAGCTTGAATGAATGTGGCAAGCTGTCATATTTCATTCCTTTTTCTATACTATTCCATGTCTAATCTGCTCATCTACATGTCAATTCAATACAGTTTCAAGAATCCAGAGTTATAGGGGACAAAATCAAGGCTATACATGGATGTTTTCCAAAGCCTAGTATAGGCTAACATGCAAAGACTTAGTGTAACATCCATAGAAATATGTAAGCATCATTGAAAGGATGATATATCCCTTTGGAGAAGGAATTATTCTGAATCTTCTACTGTTGGGGTGTTGGAACCACTTGTTAAACTTCCAAGCCTGACCCAATACAATTGCCCATTTCTTTTCACAGGAGTTTTCTGAAAGTTCATCGTAATGTTGGGCAAATAATCAGAGAGAAGGAACTAAAATTAAAACTGATTAAATCAATATGTTCACCCTGATTGTGAGGCAGATGAGCATAGGAAAATAGCTTAGCAACCTAGGACACTGCTTGACTTGGGCAGTAACCACACCCTTTTCTCATAATGCACTTAGCAACCTTTTAACTACCTGGGACCCCTTCACCCCACCCCACTCCAACAAGATGCATTTACATCCCACTCCAAACAATGGAGTGAGTTTCTTCTCCTCTAGTAACCATTACTTACTTCATTTCTGGGGTCAATTTCTATTCAAACATGTTCTTAGATATATCTGGGATCAGAACATCAGAGGGCCATCCAGCCTGGACTGGTTTTGGGTGCATGCAAAGCATCAAAATAGAGAACCACTCAAACTATGCCCCTGTGGTATTTGGATGTAATAGTTTGTATGTATGTCTCCATAGACTCAAGTGTTTTATTAAAATTGAGCTTGCAACTTGAGGCCCTAGCAGGCAGATAGATCCCTGTTACAGGGGGCGTGTCACTGGGGGGGTGGATTTGAGTCCAGCCCTACTAGATGTGAGCTCTGGCCTATCGGGCTTGCTTGTGGTGGTATTTGTTGGCTTTTGGGCGATGTTTTTCTGCTTGAATCTATGGAAATGAGCCAGCTTCTTTCACCACTGATGGTGTTCCCCTGGAACTTGTAACCCTGAAATAAATCCTTTCCTCCCATAAACTGCTTCTGGTTGGATATTTGTCCCAACACTGAGGAACTGACTGCAACAACCCCTTAGCAAACAACCTTTCCTTTTCATGGACTCCTTTAAAAAATCCTGAAGCCAGGTGTGGTGGCATGTACTTTTATCCCAGCACTTAGAATTCCAGGCCAGCCTGGGGTTACAGAGTGAATTCCAGGTTGTTGCAGTCAGCTTTCTAATTGCTGCGCAGAAGAACCCAAACAAAAGCGGCTTGTGGAGGAATGGGTTTATTTGGCTTACGGACTCAAGGGGAGACTCCATCCTGGCAGGGAAAACGATGGCATGAGCAGAGGGCTGGACATCACCTCTGCCACAGCACTGCAAACAGCGGCAGGAAGATGTGCCAAATACTGGCAAGGGGAAGCTGCCTTATAACCCCAAAAGCCCGCCCCCAACAACACAGTTTCATCAAGGTTGTAAAACCCAAACTGCCATCAGCTGAGGATCGATCTATCAGAACACATTCAATTGTTTGTGGGGGACACCTGTATCAAACCATGACACAGGTCAACATTGGCTAGAGTGAAACCCTAGAAAAGAGGCCTTGGTCAGGAGCTGGGTAAAATGTCTCAGTTAAATTAAATAGTTGCCACTCAAACAAGAGTACCAAGTTTGCATCTCAAGATTCCTTTTAAAAGCTGGAAGCCACAGTGGGCTTCTCTGATCCCAGCATATCAAAAGAACAAATAAATAAAAGAGAAGCCCTGGGTAATAACCCAAAGCCCTTGATTGCTTTCTCACTTAGGTGGCCAGCTGCCCCTCTTGGCAGCATATTCAAACCTTTAATATTGTTTTGCTCTTAATAAGGTTTCTTGCTGCTTTGCATTTCATGTGTCTTTTCTAATTCTTTGAGTAAGAAATCAAGAAACACCCAGACAGAGACTGCTGGTAACAACTGTACCTCAGTGCTTCCTTCATGACTTCTGCGAGTGGGACTGGACATCAGCATTCAGATTCCAAAGTGTGGCCAAACTTGAGGACCACTGTGTTAAATAGGTTGCCTCTTGCTGTCTCAGGAGAAAAGAAATGTAGCAGTTACTTTCTCATTGCTGGCACAGAACACCCAACCAGAACCAGCTTATGGAAAGAAAGGGTTTATTTTGGTTTAGAGTTTTGATGGAAAATTTCATCATGGTGGGGAAAGCATGATAGAACAGCAGGATGTCATATCTTGTCACATCAGTTGAGAAGCAGCAGCTGGGGACTAAGTAGGAGTCTTAATCATAGACACTTGAGGCTATGGGGGACATTTACATTCAAAGCACCACAGGAAACATGTCTAAGCTAGAGCAGGAGATTTTGCACTCCATATAGGCACACCAGTTTTTGAGAGGGTTGGGAAGAGCAAGAAAGGATGCTAGCTTCAGAGAATATAAGTAACACACAGGCCAGAGGGTCTATCCAGACGAACGAGACATCTGCAGCCATGAAGGAAGATGCTGGGGCCAGAGTGGCACACATGCCTCTGAGGAACTAGAACTGTTTCTACAGTGAGAAAAACATGTGGAATCTTTCTGATATCAAAAGAATCACATAGCAGCAAGGGGAATTGGTTAAACTTTCTGACAACACTATCTTGCTTGTAGAGAAAAAGTCTGTATGATCTATAATTTTGCAGTGAAGCTCAGTTTCCTTCTGACCTCATTTAAACCATTATTCAGTTACATCTCAACCCATGTTCCAAACAGAAATGATTTTCTGAACCAGCATGTCTTGACATTGATTTTTAACACCATCAACTCCAGGCTTTGACTGTGAGACTAAGCTTCCAGTCTGTGTTTTCAGAAAGATTCTGGGCAAATATCAATGAAATGAACAAATGCTAAATAGTGATATTAAAACCATTCCTCAGGCTTAGCTGAGCTCAACACTATATGTAATACTAAACTAGACACCAAAGACGTCTCATTCTGGTAATTAAAAACAATTGCATCCTTCATAAAATTGTATATTCCTTCTGCAATGGAAACTTTTTACAACATTGAAGTCATTTTTACAGTAACCAGATGTTTCATTTGTTTGTTTTGTTTTGAAATAGGGCCTCATGTAGCCCAGGCTGATCACAGACTCACTAGGTTGCTGAGGATGGATGACCTTGAACTTCTGATCTTCCTGCCTCCATCTCCTAAGTGCCAGGATTACAGGCATATGCCACCACACTCCATTTATGCAGTGTTGGGGATCAAGCCCAAGGCTTTGAGTATACTGGGAAAGTACTCTGCCCACCCAAACATTTGTAAAATTCCATTGGTTAACAAAGTACAACAGATCATTTACATTCTTGAAGGATATGAATCCTCAAAGTGATATTATACAGGTCATAATATTATACAAGTCAAAAAAACTATGAAGTAGATGGGTGATGTAAGTATACTAGGCTTCATGCCTAGGAGAGAATAAACTAAACTTTGTAGCCCTCGTGTTCTCTAGAATGTAGGTATGGTCCTGAGGTACCTGGGAGGATGCAAAATGATCTGGAAACACACAACATAGGATTTGAAGGAGGGCTCCACTGGGGTGAAGCCTGGAGCTAACTTTACTCATGGCTTTTAGTGAGAATTTAAGGCAGTAAACATGGAGAGTTTAGGTCGAACTGAAAATGTTTATTATTCTCAGCATAAGTTAGATCATGAGTTGTAGACAAACATTTTGTTTTGGAACATGCTTATCACATCAGGAAATCTTTGTAGAAGCTGTTGAGTTCCTTGTGTCTTAAGAGCTCACACTAGAATGTGGAATCCTGAGGCTTTTAATGTCATATTTTTATTCCTTATTCCTCAGCCTAGAGCCCAGCCTGGAGCCATACCTTCCATTGTCCCTGGTTTTCCCACCCCAAGCTTCAACCCTACTCTTGCCCTCTCCTGATTTGCGTAGGAGGTACCCACCTGGCATTTGAAATAGGATCTTGCCGTACTTTGGGGCCATTTGGTCACCTCCATTCTCTCACTGTGTTCATTCTCCTGCCCACTACCCACATAACAAGTGATAGATATTTTATAGGTGTACCTGTATCCACAAATACACAATGTAAGTGTGTATACAGTCAAGTATGTATCTGTGGGCTTTGCATCCACAGATTCTACTACCCTCAAACTGAACATTTTTAATTGCATCTGGACTGAAAATATATAGATGTTTTTCTTGTCATCAGTCCATAAACAAGACAACTCTTTACACAAAATTCATTGTATTATTTATTATAAATACTCTAGAAATAATTTAGCCTACAAGACAATATGTGTATGTTATATGCAAACATTGCACTGTTTTTATAAGCATCTGTATATTGGGGTACCCATAGAGAAGTCTTGAAACCCATCCTTCAAGGCTAACAAGGAACCTGGTTTATAGATAGCTGTGTATCCCTGTGAGTGAGCAGGACTGTGTGTTCCCAAATATTTCTCTTCACTACAACCCAAAGTGACAAAGACTTGAAAGGAACAAACGCACACAAAACAAAAATTCCAGTACCATATATCAATCTCAGCCAACAGTCTTTGAAACATCAAGGCTCCAAAGACACATAACTCAAATTCTTATGGCCTCAAACACTAGGTTGCCAGCTCTCATTCTAAGGAATGTGTCAGGTGACACTATTCATGAAACAACTCCCAGAAACTCAAAGCAAATTCAGGCCTCTCTGTCTCTCTGTCTCTACTAGCCTTGTCATTCAAGAAACAGACAATTTCTCCCCAGCTTTATTCACTCACTGTGATTCTCCTTCTGGAACATCACCATTACCAGAAAAATTATGAACTTCTGGCATTATTGTGCAGGAAATGAGTGGTGGAATAAGGACATGGCAAGGGGAGCTTGAATATAAAGAGGAGTGCATTAGTTACTTTTCTTGTTGCTGTGACAAAACAATTGAGAAAGGCAACGTGAGGAAGAAAGAGTTAATCTCTGTGTCTCATTTCAAAGTTACAATTTATCAAGATGGGAAGCCATGGTGACAGGAGCATGAGGCAGCTGGTTTAAAAAAGAGGCTGCAAGCAAGAGACCCATAACCACAGCCAATCAGTCAACCCAGGATAAGCCAGCAAGACAGACATCAACAAATTTAACACAACCTAAAGTACAGAAGTACAGAGACCCCTAAGAACTCAACAAAAAAGCAACCTTAATACTCACCCACCATGACTCAGGAAACTGAGTAGAAGAGAGGGTGGAAAGATTGTAAGAGCCATGATGGAGGAGAGCTTCCAGAGACACGGCCATCCCCAGTAACAACATACTAAGGTAGGTGGAACCAGGTTGACTCCTAGGCTAATCATAACCTACTACCCCATGGACTGATCCAAACTACCCATGGAGGAGGATATCCAGCTGACTGGGGACAGGGAGGAGGGAAATCGGGGAATTGGGGACATCAACACATTATTCACTCTTAAAGTGCATCTAATTATGGAAAATAAAAAATGTGAAAAAATAAAATAAAATAAAAAAGAGGTTGCCCAACCTTCAAATAATGCCTTCAAAAGTAACCCATTCATTTTCTGACTGTTTTAGTCATCAAAACCAGCAAAATAGGTCTCTAGACTGTAAGGTGCACTAATGAATGAATCTTGGCCTATGGTGTCCACTGATACATCTCAAATGCCTAAATGGTACCTGGTGCAAAGTAGTTGCTTCAAACTATTTGTCAGATGAGTGAGTGTCTCCTACTAGCTTCCCACAATGATTCTCATTATGCTCTAGACAATCCAACATATACATATATAACAAATATTTTAAGAACACTACTACTACAGGGCTGGGTAATGGTTCAGTGGTTAAGGCAATTGCCTGCAAACCTAGCAACCTGGGTTCGATTCCCCAGTACCTATGTAAATAAAGCCAGATGAACAAAGTGACACATGCATCTTGAGTTCATTGGCAGGGCACTGTACCCTGGCACACCCATTCTCTCTGTGTCTCTCTCTGTGTGTCTCTCTTTGCTTGCAAATAAATAAATAAAACTTTTTTAAAAGAATGCTACTACATTTGCCCAATGCCCATTGCAAGTTTCCTCTTTTCCAAGTTTAACATTCTTAGTTTGTTCAACTATTTCTTTAAAGATGGACTACTCAACAACAACAAAAAAAAGTTTTGGATTGCTATTATGCAGTCACTACTGCAGAAAGATGGGATTCTTAATGGCTTTTACAGTATCTACTCTACTTCTCAGAGGCCAGCTGTGGTAGTTTTGAGTAAATGTCCCCAATAGAATTTATTATAATTGTGAATTGTCTTCAGCCTTCTGGCTGGATGGAGTGTCACTTTGGCCTGGCCTCCTGGGATTATGACAACCTTTCTAAATTGGATGCAAAATACTAGGGATAGATATGCAAAAGAAAAGCCTGAACCCCAGTCTGGCAGTTCTGCATTTTGTAAATTACAGTGTGCATGTGTGCTTGCTTCTGGAGGTCCTGACTCTGTTTTTGCTTGTTTCTGTGAAAGGGAGCCAGCCTGGGTCTTCCCCTGGGTCTGTTACTTCAATAAATACTTTCCTCCCCAAAATTGTGCCTCGTTTGTGAAGAATCCATTTTATAAAGCAATGGAGAATCCATTTTATAAAACTGACTCCTGGTTACAAAAAATGACCAAATAGTCCCCCTCCCCTTTTAAAAAGGACTTAGTCATAAATTCAGGGAATGAGCAGAAGACCAAACACTCCATATAAGATAGCGTATGACTGTTCCTGGAATGTGGGCTGACCCTAGAATGAGATATAGATGCAAATTTCAGGCTCCAATAAGGTGACCAATCGGGAGTTTACAGATAGGCACAAAGAGCCAATGGAAATATAACATGTCCTATGGTCTGAACTGTATTATAATTTTGTGGGTTTTGTCTATATATACCCTATTCCTTTGTTCTCCAGGGCTCTCCTGCCTGGACATTTATCTATTTGTTTGGTTGGGGAGCCCGACTGTGCAGCCGAAGAATGAAACTCCTCTTGCTTTTGCATCTGCTGGCGTGATTATTTGAGTCCTGAGGTACGCTCTTCAGAGAAAGACCTTGGAAGGTCTTTTCAGTTTGGAGATTCATCCCAGCAGCCTGTGGCTGACTACGACACCAGCTGTGTCGTCCACCCTCATTGGCTTCATTATCCACTGAGATAGATTTGAAAGGCTGTGTCAATGGCTAACAGAAACCCAGATGGACAGTGTTTCAGTCAGTATTCTCTAGAGAGAACCAGTATGACATATGTATATCATGTAGAAGTATAGATATATGAAAGATGATTTATTAGAGAAATCGCCTCATACAATTACTGTAGCTGCAAAGTCCCAGAGTAAGTGGCCTGGAGGATGGGGACCCTGACATTTCAGGAGCATGGTGGCTCTGTCCAAGTCTGAAAGCCTTAGCAATGATAGCTGATAGTGGAACTCTAAGTTCAAGGCCAAAATTCTGACTGCCAGAGGAAGGGCTTTCTAGTGTTAGGTCCTAGTATCCAAAGGCTGGCAAGCCTGGAGTTCTGATGTCAAAGGTATGAGATGAACATGTCCCAGTCTCAAAGGAAGATACAAAGAAGTCAGTTAATGTATTCATTCTTCCAAAACCACTGGCCAATTGAATGACTCTCATCTGTGTTCAGGGCAGGACTTCCCCTCCTAAGTCAGTCAGATTCACATGCTAACCTCCTTCAGAAACATCTTCACAGATATACTAGAAGTAATGTTTTTCTGGATTATAATCCTTCAATCCTCTCAAGTAGACACTTTGAAAGAAAAACATCATAAAAGATGTTGGCTGTTTTGCTTCAAATTGTTGTCTGGCTACCTTATCCAAGAGAACAAAGGAAGGAAAGGGGAGGTAGAGTAAAAGGGCTGGAGGAAGGGAGAAAATAAGTAGAAAGTTCCAAATATTGAAGACAACAATAAATACCAGTGTCTTGTTATCTTTTTCCAAAAGAGAAAGGCCATAAATTCCCCAAATTATAGACTGATGAATCTGATCATGGTTCTAACTCAAAGGTTGGAAAACCTTTCCTTTAAAGTGCCAGAAAGTCACTATTTGAAGCTTTTAGGAGGGAAAAAAGTGAGACTAATCTGGCACTACTTTGTGACTTCAAGCTGTGTTTCTCAACCTTGGCTTCACATTGGAATCACTTAGGGATTCTCTAAAAGAAAGAGGGACTCCTGGGGCCTTCCCAGCCCAGGGATTCTGATTTAATTGGTCTCAGGTTGCTTCACACTGCCTCCAAGTGGCTCTAATGCCCAACCACTACACTCATACAAATTCCTAATGCTCAACGCCTCTCTTTTTTAAGGGCCCAGGCAAATTTTCCTCTTAAGCCAATTACAGAATATTGTGTCTGGCCTCCACGCATTTTTCAAAATTATTTTGTTGGCAAACAGAGGCACTCATTCATGCACAAATTGTCTATGGCTGCCTCTGAGCTTGCCAGGAGTATTGAGTGTTATTGTGGAGATTGTGACTCCCAAGCTGAAGTAGTCACCTAGCACTTGAAAGAATACATCTGCCAACTCGGACTTCGAAGTACCACCACCAAAGTTATTAACTGCTAATTTGGGGCATTCATGGCCTCTGGAAAACCCTAGGCACCATTAAACAATGGTTATTTTTCTAAAACATTTCTATATACTATAAAAATTTTATTTAGTTAGTTGAGATACAAAGGGAGCATGTGTACTCCAGGGCCTCTTGTTGCTGCAAACAAATTCCATACACATGCGCCCCTTTGTGCATCTGACTTTATGTGGGTACTGGGGAATCAAACCCTGGCTGGCAGGCTTTGCAAGCAACCACCTTTATTCACTGAGCCATCTTCTCAGCCCTAAACAATGGTTTAATAAACAAATGTTTATATGTTTGTTATTTTTGCTCTTTAAAAAATAACACATTTATTTATCTGTGGTGTGTGCATATGTATGTGCATGTGCATCTGTATGGGCACACCAGGGTCTCTTTCCACTAAAAACAAACACCAGATGTTTTTTGCATCTGACTTTACATGGGTATTGGGGAATTGAACGTAGGTTGGTAGGCTTTGCAAACAAGCATCTTTAACAACTGAGTCATCTTTCCAGACCCTATTTTTAGTTTTGGAACATTTCTATTTGCTCTTCTTCTAGATCCTCTCCTATTTCCCATTATTACTTAAGAAACTCCATGTGGATATGCTTTGGTTGCAAGACACAGAGAACTCAAGCTGGAACTAAACTGCAAGCTTCCTCTCTGCTAGCTAGCTTTCATCATGCTGGAAGATGCTATGCAGCCTTGTGGGGTAGAAAAGTTATCAACAGTCTTATGCAGCAGTGAATCCTGCATGCTTACACAACCTACCAGCCAGGCAAGATGAGCCCACTGGTGCAATAGTGACATGACTACTATGGGGATAACCAACAGCTCTCTGATTGGATTTGAGAACAGCTCCAGGAAAGGAAATTCATGATTTAAAACTAGTGAAAATCCTATGGCTGGGGAAGACACAGGCCCTTCAGAAGGAAACTATTACTGTTGTTTGGCTAAACAAACAAGTTGTGCCCATAAAATTGTTTTCCAAACATTTATGTTTATGCCCATACATTAGTATCACTCTCACCTTTGGCTAGAAATGTTTCCTTTTGCAAATGGCAATAGCTACTGGAAACACTCAAAACTTGTCATAATGATGAGAATAAGTGACTGTTGAGCGCTCATCACTAAATGAGACATCTGTATCACCTCTGGAAAAGCTCAGGGAACATTGAGGAAGATGAGATGGAGAGAATATAAGAGCCAGAGAATGGAGAAGAGTTCTTTGGAATACTGTCTTCTAGACATGACATGGCTGTTGCATTCATGAGCTCACAATGACTGTCACAACCTGCACCAGAGACTAGTTAGAAGGAAGAAGGAATTCAGTGGAGCAGGAATAAAAGAGGGTGGTGGGAAGGAGGTATAAATCTGGTGTATGTATGGAGGTTTTCAATGAAAAGTTTAAAAAAAGAAAAGAAAATGCTGGACATGCTAGCATATGACTATAATCCCAGGTCTGGAGAGGCAGGGACAAGATGATCCTTATGGCTAGCCAAATCAGTGAGCTCCAGGTTCAGTGAGAGATCCTGATTCAAAAATTGATTGAAAAAAAATTGATTGATTTATAAGGTCGAGAGCAACTGAGGAAGGCACACAATGTCAAATTCTGGCTTACACACACACACACACACACACACACACACACACACACACACACACATCTGAGCAGTGAAAATCACCTGTTCTCTCCTATGTCAGCACATGGTAATAATGGTGGAGGAGGGATTTGATCCCAGCCCAGCCTCAGACACAAGTGCTAAATAAAGGCAAATTTGAACTCAACTCTTCTTGTTTCCAAAGCACACCTTATCTGTTCTGCACAGCAATGCTTCAGATTATGTCCTAAATGTAGCAAAACTTCTTTCTAATTTAAATTAGACTAGAGTGCTGGGGAGATGGCTCAGCAGTTAAAGGTAATTGATTGCAAAGCCTGCAGACCCAATTCCTCAGTGCCCAATGAAAAGCCAGATGCACAAGTTGGCCCATTCATCTGGAATTCTATTTGCAGAGGCCGAAATCCCTTGTGCAACCATTCTCTCTCTCTCTCTCTCTCTCTCTCTCTCTCTCCCCAAATAAATAATAAATTTTATAGGATCATTCCTTTGGGTGATATTTCTTGAGCCAAAGTCTCACATTGTAGCTCACGTTGGCTGGCACCCACTCTAAGCATTCTAAGCATTTTCTTCAAAGACTCTCCACCTTAATTTTTTTATTGTTGCTAATTAGAAACACTGTATGAACAAGATGAACAAGTCTTGTGGTGGTACTCCCATTTCCCTCTTCCCTGCCCCAAACCCACTGGGGTTCCTCCTCAGTGGGAATGCTAAAACTGCCCGTGGGATGGGGGTTATGAATTGCACAAGCAGTAGCACCAACAGGACCTGAGATGATGGCTGACACCCAGGCAGGAGATGAACCCCCCCCATAAATCATCATCTAGGGACCAACGGATACCTTTGAGGAAGTGGTGAGATGAGCAAGAGAGCTACATCCACAGGAAGTCAGATAACCTGGGAAAGGGTAATGGAGACAGACACTGAAGATAACCAAAATAGTCCAAAGCAGAAATCTAGAAACTCTTAAGAGCTCAACAGTAAACCAGACTTAAAACTCATCCAGCTTTAAGTTTTTTAAAGCTTTTTATTGATAGCTTCCTGTCATGGTTTGATCCAGGTGTCCCCCACAAACAAATGAATGTGTTCTGATAGGTCGATCCTCAGCTGATGGCAATTCGGGAATTAGAACCTCACTAGAGCTGTGTTGTTGAGGTGGGCTTATGGGGGTTATAAGCCAGCTCCCCCTTGCTAGTATTTGGCACACCTTCCTGCCACTGTTTGCAGTGCTGTGGCAGAGGTGATGTCCAGCCCTCTGCTCATGCCATCGTTTTCCTGCCTGGATGGAGTCTCCCCTCAAGTCCATAAGCCAAATAAACCCATTCCTCCTCAAGCTGCTTTTGCTTGGGTTCTTTCTGCGCAGCAACTAGAAAGCTGACCACAACAGTTTTGGTACTAGGACTTGGGGTCATCTGTTGCTGCTAGAACCCTGATTCTGTGACTTTGGCATTTTGGAAGTGATCTGCAGGAGGAATATGGACGGATTGGAAACCTCATCCTAAGAGGTGCCTTGCAGTGCTGTGAGTACAGCGTGATGGACCATTCTGGTCAGAGTTACAAGACCTGAATGTAGTGAGAACTATGGACTGTGAGGTTTGGCTTACGAGGGGGAGAAAGAACTTTGTCAGGACTGTGCCAGAAGCAGTTTGCGTGAGAGGCTTACTGTGTTCTGCCTGCCTGTGTCCTGGAAACCTGTGCAGGGTTGTTTTACGTAAAGATGGACTGGTGTGAGCAGATGGAGATGGCACAGAAAGAAAGATCTTTGGGTCGAAACTGCTGCCCATTCACCTGCAATTGTTTCAGAGATGACAACCATTGAGATTCAGCCAGCTGGTCTGCATTAGAACAACAGGAAGAATGTGGACTCTTTGAAGTAAGGGGCCTGAATGCTCTGATCCCCCCTGGATTAACAAATTGGTAGCCCACCTGGTTCTGTGGAATGGAGATTGGTTAGAAAGAGAGAATCATTGGATTTGCAACACAGTTTTGTTTTTGAAAAATGGCCATTGGCATGTGAAGCAGGTGTGCAAGGTTGCCTGCATGGAGTCTGATGGAGCATGAGGATGAACTGTGGGTTGCAAAGGAGACCCAAAGAATTCCAGGACTATGGATGGGTGCCAAGGCGAGCTGCCAGCACCGGATGATGTTTTCCCAGACTGAGAGTAGCCAAGCTGGAGGGGCGGAATTGAATCTCCAAGAGACTTGTGTTATTGGTTAGATTCATTGAACTTGGAGTTAGAGATTGATGGTGCCCTGTTTGTTTTAAATCTTGTATTGGTCAATCTGATTTTGCTGTGCCTCGTGTTTTGCATTGTGAATGTTCTGTGCCATTACGGGTTTATTTTTGGTATTATGGCTCAGTTGAAAGTTGCAGGGACTTAAGAGTTTAGCTGAACGTATTGTGTTTATATCTTGTATGATTATTACTTTGTGGGGGCCAGGGGCGGACTGTCACGGTTTGATACAGGTGTCCCCCACAAACAAATGAATGTGTTCTGATAGATAGATCCTCAGCTGATGGCAGTTTGGGTTTTACAACCTTGATGAAGCTGTGTTGTCAGGGGCGGGCTTATGGGGTTATAAGCCAGCTTCCCCTTGCCAGTGTTTGGCACACCTTCCTGTCG
>PVHP010043584.1:0-14544 GCA_004024765.1 Zapus hudsonius
AGTATCTCAATTTCAGGTCTAGTGCCCTTTTCACGGCTTCCCAGAGAGGTATTTATAACTCTCCATCCTCAACAATGGGAAGTTAACAGTGCCATGTTTTCTGAAGCTCTTCTGAAGCTTTCTGTTTTAACTGAAAATGTAAGGAAACTCTGCACTTGTGGGAAATTATGTCACTGGCCCACCTTCCAGGGATCATGTCACCCACCATCCAATGATGAAGTGTACTAGGCAGGGTGGAGCATGCCTATAGTCCCCACAGACATGGGCCTTGGCAGGAGGACCCTGAATTCAAGACCAGACTCAGTAATATAGCAATGCCTTTTCTCAAAAATAACCTAAAAAAATAAAACAAGGTAAAAATTTAAAAACTAGTATTGAGTAGAACTTCTATGGAGGGATTTTTAAAAATCTACAGTAATCAGGGCTGGTGAGATTTCTCAGTGGTTAAGGCTCTTTCCTTCAGCGCCTAAAGGCCCTGGTTCAATTCCCCAGTGCCCAGGTAAAGCCAGATGCACAAGGTGGCCCATGCGTCTGGACTTCATTTGCACTGGCTACGTGATGGGTCAGGCGTCTGCAGAGACAACCCCCCCCTTGAGTGGGAGGTGTCTCTAGCCAGAGGCCAAATCTAGCGCTAAAACTTATTGGTCAGATATGAACCAAACAATGGTCTCCCTGCCCACCTAGGGCAGGAAATACTGACTGAACAGTTGATCCACCCTCTCTTTCCCACATGGCAGGCTGGCAAACTGACCTCTGAATCTCCCATAAAAAGGTAAGGCCTTTCCCCACCCCAGCCTAATGACTGGGGTGGGGGAAGGCTCCAGATTTTTTTCCCTCATGAACCTCTCCTCATGATGGGAGCTCTGTTATTTTTTCTTCTGCTGCTTGTTTAGCTGAACAGCATAAGTTCTATTAAACTCTCTGCTAAGTGTTTTCCCCACACTGGTGGCTGGAGAACTCTGTGACTCCCCATGTTCCCTTAAATAATAAAGTCTCCTACTGTACCTTAGTATCTTGTTGTCTATGATTTTAATTCTTTAACTTTGTAGACATGAACTCGGGTACTCCTTAAACTTTGATGTGCATTGGAATTTTTGCTGGGTGTTATCTAAATTCTAACCCCCAGCTCACCCCATTACAGCTAGAGGCTCTGGCACACCATTCTGTCTCTCTCTCTTAGATAAATAAATAAAACAAACAAATATTTAAATATCTCCACCAACCATTTAATTCCCTCTTGCCCTTTCATTTTATACAGGGTCGTAGTCTTTGACTGTGGAATGTCATGTTCTATGTGTAGCTACCTGACTTTATTAGTGCTGTGTACACAGTCTGGTATGAGTCCCCTGACACCATTGGCCACACGATGGAGTTATTCCACACAAAGGCCATCAGAAGACAAAGCAAAGCTTCTTTTCATGGTTCTACAAGTGATTTATGAGACCTTGGCAAAGTCTTCCTTTTCCATGATGTTTTTTTTTTTTTTTTTTTTTTTTTTTGAGGTAGGGTCTAGATCTAACCCAGGCTGACCTGGAATTCACTATGTAGTATCAGGGTGGCCTTGAACTCATGCCGATCCTCCTACCTCTGCCCCCTGAGTGCTGGGGTTAAAGATATGTATCATTGCACCAGGCTTTCATGATTTTTTTCCTCCTAATCTGCACCTAGGTTGATATTTCACTAGAGAATGGCACATAACTTGTTTTCATGTTTCCAAGGATAAAATAACAAATATTTTAATGTTATGATTATCCCTAAGTTAAACTTAAGAAACTTCCTGGGAGCTTGCCTTATAAGCTCTCTGAAAAGCTCTGAAATTTCCAAATTAACATCAGTGTCTCTCTTGCTCATGCCTTCCAGCTAAAATCTCTCTCCTATTCCTCCTTTAGCATCTAGCTCATTCATTGCCTCCATTTCACTTATTCTTTCTTCTTTCTGACAGGCAAACTTATCTTGTGTCCTGTCATGCCATTTTATTCAGTTTTGTTTTAGTATTTGCCACTCAAACTTGCAATGATTGTTTTAAAAAGTCTCTATAGCTTCTCTGGGTTATCACTCCTTGAGAAAAGCAACTGCCTAAGATTCATCCTTGTAAGACCCGCAGGAGGTCCTTGACGTTTAATGTCAAAGTGAGAAGAATTTTAGCATCATTAAGTGAAAAGTCTCCTATTTCACAACTCTCATCTGGACATTAAGTGGTCTCGTGCTACCCAACATTCCCATGAAATAGAATCGGTTCACAAAACATAGTTTCTGAGCCTGCTGTGGCATACACTTCTAAAGCCAGCACCTAGGAGGCCGAGGCTGGGAACTCACCATAAATTTGACTCCAGCCTGGGCTACATAGCAAGTCCTTGTCTCAAAAGCACACAAAATATAATAATGTGGTTATGATAATTTGTTTTTAGAAAGCTTTCTATATCATGAAAGCATTTCAGCTGAGTGAACTAATACATTGGCCTATTGAGTAACAAATCACATCTGAATTGTCAAAGGAGATGTGTGGCTAATGGTTTAGAATAAAAGCCAAGGAGATTTGATGGTAATGTAGTAGGGTGAGCTGGGGGTTAGAATTTAGATAATGCCCAGCAAAAATTCCAATACACCCCAAAATTTAAGGAGTACCCAAATTCTTGTCTACAAGGTTAAAGAATTAAAATCATAGACAACCAGATATTAAGGTATAGTGGGAGACTTTATTATTTAAGGGAACATGGGGAGTTACAGAGTTCTCCAGCCACCAGTGTGGGGAGAAAACGTGGAGAGTTTAACAGAATTTATGCTGTTCAGCTAAACAAACAGCAGGGGGAAAAAAAAAAGTTAACAGAGGGCTCCCATCATGAGAAGGAAAGGTTCATGTGGGAAAAATCTGGAGCCTTCCCCCACCCCAGCCTGACCTTTCTAAGGCCAGATTCAGAGGTCTTTCTGCTGGTTTACCATGTGAGGAAGAGAGAGGGTGGATTAACTGTTCAGTCAGTATTTCCTGCCCTAGGTGGGCAGGGAGACAGTTGGTAGGTTCATATCTGACCAATCAATTTTAGAGCCTAGGTTTGGGCTCTGGCTAGAGACATCGCCCATTCAAGGGGAGGGGTCTATGGAGCTGCCTGACTCGTGACAGTAATGTGAAAGACATGTGTTTTCCCTGAAAGTTTCAGGGGTAGGAGGACTTGGTTGTGGGGATGGGGAGAGGACACCAGTAAAGCCTCGCCAACCTTCAGAAGTGGAAATACAGAGGTGAGGACTAACATGTCTCCTTGTAGTTTGCCCAGAAGTGACCCTGGTTGGACTGAAGATCACTGTGCTACAGACTGAGTTGCTCTGAGATTTGAATAAGCCATTGTCACCATTGTCACTCCTTGGTGACTCATGAGTACTGATAGACTCTCTCTTTCTCTTTTTCCCTCTCTCTATTTATTTGAATAGGTAAGGTCTTCTTAGAGATATGTCCACAGTCTGCACTAGTAATTTCATGAACATATATTACACCATGTTTTCCCATCAAAAAATTAGACAGATGAGCTTTCTTCATGTAGTTCTAGTTCTATTTAAGAAGAATTTTTTATAATTAAAACTGACTGAAGTGGTAAATTCTGCTAAGGTGGCAATGAAATGCAGAAAACAGAGAACAACTTTAATCCTGAATGTTAGGGAAGAGGACCAACCTCCCTGTAATACTTTGGGTTTGGGTAATTTTTAAAATGTTTATTTATTTATTTATTTGAAAGTGGAGAGAGATAAGAGAGACAGAGGATGGGTATGCCAGGGCATCCAGGCTCTGCGAATGAACTCTAGACACATGTGTCACTTTGTGCATCTGGCTTTATATACGTACTAGGGAATGGGACATGGGTTGTTAGGCTTTGCAGGCACCTTAACCACTGAGCCATTTTTCCAGCCCATAGATAAATGTCTTTGCAGGAGCAACATCCTGTTGATGAATTTTAAAGTTTAAAGAAGGAAAGGAGAGTTAATATTTTCTCCTAGCTCTACAATTTGAGATCCCTGGGTCACAAATCTCAAGAATGTAGTTTTTATTTCAAATCATCATCATAATAAAGATGGTGGAAATATTGGTTTGGTTTCCTTCAAGCGTTTAGTCTAGATGTGTCAATCACACAGAAATTCTTTAAAATGCCAGACAACTGGTAAGCTGGGGAGATGGCTCAGTGGTTAAAGGTGATTTCTTGTAAAGCCTGCCAACCTGGGGTTCAATCAATTTCCCAGCTTCCCACATAAAGCTGGATGAGTGTTTATTTGCAGTGGCAAGAGAAGTTGGTATACACATATGCACGAACACACACATGAAAATAAATAAATAAAAATACCAGACAATTGTCAATTAAAAGTCAATGCAAAAATGGGGAAGGAATTTCTTTCGGGCTTTGAATTTCCCATGTGCGTGATAAATGCTTTTAGTGAACAGTAAATTTGTCATCTGTGTTTCTTTTTTCAATAGGGCAGGTGACAAGACAGGCTGGTTTCTTATTTGTTAATTTATTTATTGAGGTAGGGTCTCACTCCAGCTCAGGCTCACCTGACCTGCTAGGTGGCTCTAACAAGCCGCTCGGTTGGAGGCTGGGAAGAAGGGACCCTTCAGAGCTCCAGGTCACTTTTCCCCTTAACTGGCTTCCCGCCTGGCTGGCATTCCTTCCTCTCCCATCCTCTCCCTGCTCACAGGTTGGTAGTCAGGTTCTGGGCTTGGTTGTGAAGAGCCTGCTGGGGTGAAGCACCGAGATGCCTAACTTTTGAAAGGAACACTGTATTTATATTTAAATTAGAATGGAAACTTCTCGAAGGTTAGCTTTCTGAGGTGTGTGTGGCAGGGCTGCTGAGGCTCATTGTTTAGGCTGTAAATCCTTTGAAAAGTGTTAAAACGCTTCCCCTCATTACAAAGCTCCTGCCACCCCTGGATTACGACTTTGATGTCACCAATCCGCCTTCAAAGGCTTCTTTCGGGCTATTAATCACAGTTTAGCCTCTGAAGATATCACCAGAGAAAACATTTGGACATCTTTGTGCTAGACTTGCTAAAACTGAGATCGCAGGCCTCTTGCATATATACACAAATTGCTGCATTTTCTCTCATTGCGCTGCAGAATGAAATGACACCGTAGATTAACATGCAAACAGGTCTCTTCACACCCTTGGCTGGGTGAAGGGTGTCTGGAGGGGAGGACCCAGCTCACAGGGAGCCTTGGGTGGGGGGCTGAGGGGGACACAGCCCAGAGCCAGCACCCATCCATCACAGGCTCTCATTGTTCACTTCCCTAGGACCAACTGATGCTCAGAGGAACAGGAGCCCATTCCCTGGTCTCTACTCTCTGCTGTGGAAGGACAATCATGAGTGGACTGTCCCTTATCCATATGCTGGGCTCCACAAGTCTTTCAGATTTCAGGGTATTTTCTTTTTTACTTAAGAAATATTCACATCCACATAATGAGATTTCTTGGGATCCAAGTCTGCACAAAACTCACTGTTTCACATATAACGTTCATAAGTACCCGAAGGTAACTTTTACTACGTGTGTCCATATGTGTATATAGTATTACTATATATATACTGAATGTATTGATTATACATATTATATACATGACATATACACACATACACATGTATATGTAGCTCTACCTTTGAGCTTTACCTCCAGGTTCTTACATGGTTTCTGGGGAGCAAACTCAAGTGCTCAAATTTACAAAACAAGCACTTTATCAACTGTCAAGTTATCAGCCTGATTTCTTTCTGCTTTAAACGCTGAATAATATTGCATTATTTATCTCTCCATATATATTACATTTTATTACATATAATAGTATCATGTTAAATATATATGCATATCACAGTATTCTTTAGTCTGTTTCTACCTCTAAGTTATTGTGAATAATTTCAGTGAACATCAGAGTACAAATATTTCTGCAATTCTTTTGGATATTCAGAAGTAAGGTTGCAGGGCCATATGATGAAGGTAATTTTATTATTTTATTTTTTACTACCAAAGATCATATTTTTATTTTTTTTAATTATTTATTTATTTGAGAGAGAGAGAGAGACAGAGAGAGACAGAGAAAGAAAGAGAATGGGCATGCCTGGGCTTCCTGTTACTGCAAATGAACTCCAGACAAATGTACCACTTTGTGCATCTCGTACTTGGGAATCGTACCTGGGCAATCAGGCTTTGCAAGCAAGTGCCTTTAACGATTGAGCCATCTCTCTGGCCCATATTTTGAATTTTTAGAGAACTGTCTTATTGTGCTTTCCAGTAGCTGTATCATTTTATATTCTCACCAATAGTACACAGTTTCTTTTCTCCACATTTCTAAATGCACTTGTTTTTTGTTTTGTTTAAGTTTTAGGGTGGCCATTGTGGCAGATAGATGCCCAGATACAGCTGTGGTTTGAATGGGAGATGTCTCCCATAGGCTCTGTGTTCCAACACTTGGTCCCCAGTAGGCGGCTCTGTTTGGGAAGTTTATGGAACCTTTAGGAGGTAGAAATTCCTGGAGGACGTGGGGGTGGGCTTTGGGATGTCATAGGCTGGTCCCACATCCTGTATGCTTGCTGCTTCCTGACCTGGGATGTCATGTGACCAGCTGGTCTCCTGTTGGGCTGCCATGACTTCCCCACCATGGTGGAATTTCTTCCTTAGGAACTGCCAGCTGAAATTAACCCATCCCTGAAAAGGGGTGATGTGGGGGTGAGAATTTAGATAACACCCAGCAAAAATTTCAGTGCACCCCAAAGTTTAAAGAGTACCCGAGTTCTTGTCTACAAAGTTAAAGAGTTAAAATCATAGATAACAAGATTATAAGGTATAGTGGGAGACCTTATTATTTAAGGGAACATGGGGAGTCACAGAGTTCTCCAGCCACCAGTGTGGGGAGAAAACATGGAGAGTTTAACAGAACTTATGTTATTCAGCTAAACAAGCAGGAAGGGGAAAGATCATGAGAAGAAAAGATTCAGGTGGAAGAGAAATCCAGCCCCTCACCACGGGCTGTGATGGGGGGCTGTGGTGGGGGCTGGGGAGACCTTACCAGTCCCTGGAGAGCCAGAGGTCCATTTGTCAGCCTGCCAAGTGGGGAAGAGAGGGCTAAGACAAAGGTCCTTGGGAATTAAAGTTCCCTCAGGTGAGTCAGAGAGACAGCTGATTGGTTCATACCTGACCAATCAGTTTTAGCCCCTAGCTTGCAGCTCTAGCTAGACACCTCCCACTCAAGGGAAGGGTTTCTCTGGAGCTGCCTGACCCTTCACGCTTCTGCAGCTTCTTCTCAGGTATTTGGTCCCGCTGATGAGAGAAGTGAGGCGTCCAGATGCCTAATCCCATTTCTCTGTGACTAACAATACTAAGCACTTTTGCACATTCGTGCTTACCACTTGTGTGCCTTCTTGGGAGATAGGGCTATTTAGGTGTTTTGTCTATATTTTAATTGTTTGGGTTTTTTGATATCAAATTATAGGAGCTTCTTTTTGAAAACTGCTAAGATATACATTGTTAATAAATACTAAATATTTTACACCTAAAGCACTAAGTATGTCATATTATTTTACTCCTGACCATATGTAGTTGGCAAGTGTTACTAGTTCGCATCTTTTGTGGTCTCTTGGCTCTGCGGGTGGTTTTCTTTGCTCATTTACTGCTTTGCTTTTGGTGCATGTGCCTTGGCATAGCTTCCTAGAAATCCTCACCACAACCAATGGTTTTCTCATACATTTTCTTCTAGGAATTTTATAGCCTCAAGTCTTATATTGGAGTCTTCAGCCATTCATTTTAAATAGATTTTTTTTAATCTAGCATAAGATACAATTTTATTTTTATTTTATTTCTTTTTTAATATTTTATTTATTCATTTTTCAAGCAGAGAAATGCAGAGAGAGAGAGAGAGAGAGAGAGAGAGAGAGAGAGAGAGAGAGAGAGAGAGAGAGAGAACACCAGGGCCACCACCTTGTGGGTCTGGCTTATGTGGGTCCTGGGGAATTGAACCTGGGGCCTTAGGCACTGGAGGCAAGTGCCTTAACCGCTGAGCCATCTCTCCAGCCCCCCAGATTTATTTTTTTTGATAGTTCAGTGTTACTGTATAGCAACACAACTGATTTTTATATGTTGATTTTATATTTGGAATTTTAGTAAATTTATTTATTACTTCTGAGAGCATTTTTATATGGAATCTTCAGGATATTCTATATAAGAATGTTTCCTGTGAACAGAGATAAATTTACTTATTCCTTTCTGGTTTAGATTACATTTATTTATTTATTTGTTGCCTAATCGCTCTAGCTAAGACTTCTAGTATTGTTAAATAGAAGCGATGCGTGTTGTATTGCTTGTCTTATTTCCAGTTTTTCACCATTGAGTATTATGTTAGGTGGGAGTTTTTCATGAAAAGCCCTTATAATATGAAGATGGTTTCCTCCTATCCCTCATTTTTGAGTTAGAAACTTTGTTGTTTATTTTTTCTTGTGAAACTGATGTAAATTCAAATTTTAAAATAAATTATTTGAAATATTTAAAATAATCATAATTTATGTAGTTTCAAGACTCAAAAATTTTCAAAGCTTAAAATTAAAGAGAAGATTATTTAAAAATGTTAACAAAACATAAGGACAAAAGAAAA
This sequence comes from Zapus hudsonius, assembly GCA_004024765.1. NCBI lineage: Eukaryota > Metazoa > Chordata > Mammalia > Rodentia > Dipodidae > Zapus > Zapus hudsonius. The sequence goes on from PVHP010043584.1 coordinate 8,611, forward strand.
AAATTGAGGTTGGAGGGATTGCTCAGTGGTTAAGATGCTTGTCTGCAAAGCCTAATGACCAGGTTTAATTCCCCAGTACCCATGTAAAGCCAGACGCACAAAGTGGTGCAAGCCTCTGGAGTTTGTTTGCAATGGCTAAAGGCACACCCATTCTCTCTCTAATTAAAATAGTGTTTAAAAGGAAAAAATTGCTAATGACCCAATTCCTTAAACTTTTTCCTTCCATTTAAATTCTTTTTCTTGCTCAGGTAATTTGGCCCAGACAAGAACCAGGATAACAGCATCCTCCAGATCTCTACCTCCTCATTTCAGTGTTGGGAGAGCCAAGGTGAGCGCTAGGTTTGCACCAACCATGACATGTGTGTGGGTGGCATGGGGCTCTCCTCTTGCAGATGACGCCAGAGCGGGCAGCATTGGTTCTCTTCATGAGCCCTCTGCAGGAGCAGGCTGGTAAAGAGACTGAAGACATTTAGCCAACCAGAGGTTAGTAAATAAGGAAACATGAAATTCTTATGATGCTGATTTTTCAAACAACAAGGTAATGACCTGTGACAGTAAAGTCTTTGTAGAAGAGATTCAGCACCTATCATTGAGGCTAGCACCTACCTGCAGAGGGAGGTCACTGATGTCAAATGGAATCAGCAGGAAAGGAAGAAGCCAGAGGCCCTGGCTGAAGTTGGGGAGGGTCTCACACTAGTCTAGGCTGACCTGGAACTCACTCTGTAGTCCCAGGCTGGCCATCCTCTTACCTCTGCCTCCTGAATGCCACCAGGCCTGGCTAAGGTTGGGCTTTGTAAGGGAAAAGACGATTACTATGTTTTCCTCACTCATCATAAAGTTCATGGCTCCGAGCTTCATCGATTAATGAGAGAAAGCCCTACAGATATGTTTACTGTAAGTTATTTTGACATAAGTGAACAGAAAAGTCTATATTTTTATGGACAGTCAGGCAAAGGAAGTTTGTCCATAAACTAGGGGCAATTTAGCCTTGTTTGTTCAGGTCACCTTTGGTGGGCTTCTGGGGTATCCCTTCTGGTTAAGGTGGGGCACCAGCATACCTTCAGAGAACAGTGACCCACCTAAGCTTTATAGCTTGCTTCAGAGAAGAAAGACAAAAGGCAGGCGACAGTGGCCTTCCAGCTGCTGCTCTTTTCTTGAGACCAGGAGCCATCTTGTGGGCAGCATGTCCTGCCCACTATGTGCTTAGCACACCGAGCAGGACTCACAGAGCTGTTGGCAATGCCAGCATTGCTTTCCTGCCCAGTGCCACACACCATTCTAGAATGAGTTCTTTTTCTTAAGGGATGAATGGACCTATCACTTGATAGCAGTAAAAATTCTTGACAAAAGGCCTCGTCAAGAAGATGATAATATAAGCACTTCTGAGGTTTTAGGATGCAGATAGCAAGCGATTACTGAGCCCAGGAGTAAAGTCCTTCGGGTTTTCATTTACTGCCGAGATCTGGCTGGTTTATGGAACTTTTAGGGTCCGTATCTTTATCCTGGAATAAATTCAATTGATAGATGAGCCAAATCTTTGTGATAATATCATGCCTTTAGACTTTGATTTCATAGGGTGGCAGTGTGTAGTGATAAGAAGCAAGGCTTAGGAATCTGAATGGGGTTTAGATCTAGACACAGTTGTGTACGGACTGGAAAACTTGGGAAACTGACCTAAACACTCTGAGCCTTAACTTTCTCATATGGAGAATGGGAGTCATAATAATTCCCGTGTCACGGCATCATTTTGAGAACTCTGTGACAATGTGGGCAAGGTGTTTAGCACAGGACAGTGATGTCATATCTAATGCACTTAATAGAGCTTTATTATACAAGTTTGATAACCCTAAGACTATGCATGGAGTCTCTACTGTTGTGACGCAATGTATACAGCTCACTCATGAGGACTTTGAAGGCTCATTAGCACCACTCACGAAGAACCAGTCAGGACATTTGTCCTATGGCAGAAAGTAAGCTTACTCAGCTCCGTTGGCTTGTTGAAGTTCTTAAAGTAGAAAACACCTAAATAGCACAGCATTTCTGTACAGTACAGTACTGAGTACATAGGGGATGAGCTACAGCACGAGCTTTATTCCACTTTGTGTGGAATAAAGAACAGGTTCTCACTGACTTCCCAAGAGTTGCTCTGTATGTGAGTGACTTGAGGCCATGTTAAAACATGGGTGCTTCATGGTCACACAGGGGTCCCACTCAGTGGGGACTCTCTCTTGCCCACAGCAGCCTTACAGCTTTTGGAATACAAATTAGTGTTTCATTCTGTATTTTTCCATTTTACTGAAGTTGATAAATTGTATTGACTCTGAAACCAATCCATGTTATTCCTTTTAAATTGTATCTGAGCACCTGGATGTGGCTGAGATAGGAGAATCACTTCAGCCCATGAGTTCTAGAATTCACAGCCACAAAGCGTAGCTTAGGACCAAAGTGTCTTTGAGAGAGGGGGGGGGGAGAGAGGGAGAGAGAGGGAGAGAGAGGGAGAGAGAGAGAGAGAGAGAGAGAGAGAGAGAGAGAGAGAGAGAGAAAGAGAGGTGTCTTACCACTGCAATGTTATGGTTTGTGGGAAAGGTGAAAAAAAGCCAGGAAATACATATATGTAAGCATAGTTATGTGTCCCAGTTACCTGAACTGGAAGATATGTATAATAGCTCCTGGTGCCTGGTTTCTTGGAATAGGCCATTTTCAATCCCAGAATGGGATTTTATTTTTTATATAGGAATCCTAATTTCCAGGGTCAATAAGACCATTTTGGCACCAATACCTGGCTTTTGATATTTAGATCCATGCCTTCAACCCTCAAGTAAATCTGCTTTCTTCCTCCAACCCGGTTGATGTGTTTCTTTGCATTCCTTTGAAATACCCCTCCTCCAGGTGGAGTTCATTACTCTCCAGCTCCTTTTAACACCCACTCTTTTCTTCACTTTTTACGAACCAGGCTACAGATGTGCTCACCCCATGGGGTGGTGTGGTCTGGACTACTGTTGGCCAGGTGTCACCCAGGTGACATCATCTCCCAGCTCAAATGTTCCTGCTTCACACCTTGCCACCTGTTAGGAGCAGACTGGAGGCTGCCACACCTGCCCACGGCAGGCAGGTGAAATACCACACTTAGACACTTCAGTAATCAAAGACGGGTTTTGTTGTTGAGGTATGAAATGAGAAAACATAGGTTGCTTACACTCTATTGCTAAAATTGTTTTCATTGAGAAATTCCTTCCAGTCAGCCCAGGTATTGGAGAGCCCGTTGGCACCAGGTCTATCTACTGGAACTTTCCTGGGTGAACTTGCAGGGAACATGTCGAGCATCAGGGTCTGTGGTGTGAAAGGTGACTGGTGATGGCCTAATGCTCTGTGGCACCACCTGTGCTTGGAGTCTTTAGGGCATGAATGGCAAATGTTCCCCCTAGGGTAGGCTCAGGTGTTTGAACAGTTGACTCCCAGCTGATGATACTGGTTTGGGAGGTTATGGAACCTTTAGAAAGTGAGTTAGTTGGAGGGGGTGGTGGTCAGGGTTACAGTCTGGCTAGGTGGCAGCCCTGGTTTCTACATCCTGATCCTAGAGATATGAGCAAGCTGCCTGACATTTCTGAGCCCTCTACCTTCCCTTTCCAACCATGATTGACTATATTCCCCTCAAGCCATGTTTTATCACAGCAACAAGAAAAATAATTAACATAACAGAATCCATGATTTTGTCATAGCTCAGCCCCAGGGCCTTTGCTTGTCCAGACTCCTGAAGAGTACATGTTTCTTTGCCTTTCTCCACACATATACACTGCAATGTCCTAAACACATGGGTTCCTAGGTCAATGACCAAATCACCGTTCAGGCTCTGGATCTGGAAGATGAATGACTGTCTGTATCCTCAAACCCCGCCCTTTTCCTCTGCTTCCAGGTGGACACCTTGGAGGTGATTCGACATCCAGAAGAAACCACCAACATGAAGAGACAGACCATGGCTTCTTACTTCCGGGTATGAAAGTAAAATCTTCTTCCAGAAAGGACTTGCCAAGCTTTCCCATGGGAGGTCCAGAGCCCATAGAGTCCCTGGCAGAGCTCCTGTGACAGTGATGAGGGAGGGGAGGGGCGGCGGCAGCGAGAGAACACTGGTTGTGGAGAGCCTCGGGAGCAGCTTCTTTCCAGCAAACTATAGTAGCTGATGGACTTCCAGAAGCGGACTTATCAAGTTCAGATACAGAGAAAAGCACTGATTTCATTTACACAGAGGGAAATCGACCCATTTCCTGAGCCTTATTGTCTCCCATGTCAACGTCCCCAGTTTCTGGTATTTCATCTAGTAGAATGCTTCCTCTGCAGAAAAGCAGTGTCCTCTAGAAGGCTCTGTTGAATGCCCATTTAATAGCAGAGGTAAGACACCCAGGGCCTTCTACTGACCAGCACAGACTTGCTGTTCTTCAGATCATTAGACAGCATTGTAGTTGGAGGCCCCTTAGAGACCACATACCACTGAGTGACAGGGTCCAGGTCATTTCATGGTAGAGATGATGCCATGTCAAAGCAGGAACTGCTCTCCAAGACAGAAGGTAAGGTGGTGAGATGGAGTTGGCTCACAAACAAGATGGGTGGTTGTGGTGGGGGACACCTGGGTTACGGGCTGGATCTGGGATCCAGAAACATGGAAGGAAGAAGGCTCCATGGAAAGCTGTTAGATGCAAAAGGGATCGAGAGCCGTGAAGTCCAAGTACACCCATTGTGTTTCAGAGGTAGAGTAGAATTGAACGCATGGTATGAGTTGCTGCAGCCTCCAGACCTTTGAGTCCAGCACTCACTCCATCCATGAAGTGTTTCCTGCTAAAACATCTCAGGCAGGTGGTGTTCAGTGCCCGCTTCATCACTCGGTTTCATCTCTCTGCTTGCTCCTCACTTCTTACCTGGCCCACCCTGGTCCTGTCCCCTTTATCTGCTTATCCTCCTAGTAACTCTGGATGTATGAGTGATCCCCCCCTTAGGCTTTGGAGGCTCTTGGACTCTGTGAAGTGTCATTCTCAAGATCTTTATCAGAGGAGAAGCATCTGACTTAGAGTATTTCAGAAGTGTACCCATGACAACCAGTTTGGTATCCTCAAAATATTGATCCCAGGCTGGGCGTGGTGGTGCATGCCTTTAATCCCAGCACTCCGGAGGCAGAGGTAGGGGGGATCGCCGTGAGTTCAAGGCCAGCCTGAGACTACACAGTGAATTCCAGGTCAGCCTGGGCTACAGCGAGACCCTACCTTGAAAAACCAAATATATAGATATAGATATAGATATAGATATAGATATAGATATAGATATAGATATAGATATAGATATAGATATAGATATAGATATATATCCCAAATGCAGAAACTAAGACACTGAATCATCTGGTCCCTTGGTAAGCTAGTCAGGTCAATGTTGATTAGTAAAAGGAGTGATACTGAAAACATGGACTTCACTCCTTGTGTGTCCTGGCTTATGTTACAGGGTATTAGGAGATGTTTAAAGAATGCTTTCAACCTTCAGGCAGTAATAAGACAGCTTTCCAGTTCTCATTGTTGAGTTCATGTTCTGTCTCAAAGATGTGTGAGTCACTAACGAGTCTCAAACTGTTTTGGTGGTAACCATATTTCCTATTTCATTGCATTTTTATCCCTCATAGTATTCTCTGATGGATCTACTCTCCAAAATGGTAGTTGGACAGCCCCACTTCATACGGTGCATTAAGCCCAATGATGACCGCAAGGCCCTGCAATTCTCCCAAGAGAGGGTCCTGGCCCAGCTTCGCTCCACAGGGATCCTGGAGACTGTCAGCATCCGCAAGCAGGGCTATTCCCACCGCATCCTCTTTGAAGAGTTTGTGAAAAGGTTAGACCAGTATCCTTGGATATGCATTTTACACATGTAGCTGTTCCTGTCCCTGGAATTAATTTCCTC
>PVHP010043586.1:0-14387 GCA_004024765.1 Zapus hudsonius
CACACACACACACACACACACACACACACACACACACAAAGATTGTAGCCATTTCCCACCCTTGGGCTCCATCAAGATAATTAATATTATTTATAGAGCATGATAGGAAAAAATACTTCTCCTCCTTGGTTCTTCACCATGGATCTCCACTGTGAATACATTTCATAATAAGAAAAGGGACTTTAAGGAAGAATGTAGTAATCAGTTCCTTGAAATAGGAAAACTACCCTAGCTTATCCAGATAGGGCCAACTGTAACATGTGAGTCTTTCAAAGCATGGAACTTTCTCTGGCTGGAGAGCTGAGGGATTAGGCCTACAGGAAAAGTCAGCGATGTTGGATGTGTGTCTTCTTCAATTACCATATCTCAAAACCAGAAAAATACTAAAAGAAAGTCAGTACACATGGAGTGTGGATAGAGTAGGAATCTGGGCACACTTCAGAGGCTCAGGACCTTAACTATGGTTCAGCAAAATCATAACTAGGCTTCTGGCTAAGTAGAATATAGTTGTGAGATAGAAGAGAAGGCAGGGATGGAGTGATGCCAATGGGAGTTGGTACATTAGCCTGTAATTAAAAACCAAGGATAAGGGTTAGACATGGGAAGAGATGACCGCAAATATCCTTTGAAAACCAAAGCTTTATATAGCAGGAGGATAGTAACCCTGGGTTGGAAAGTTAACAGTTCTGAACAAAACCAAACAAATTTCAGGGGCCCTCTGTTCTCATTCTATAAATAACCAGGAAGACCTGAATAAATGGAAAGGTACAAAACAAGACATAGCTCTACTATCAGTATATTATATTCTGTGATTTTAACCAAAACTTTCATTACAAAAACAATAAAATTCCCATAAAATTTTTAATATAAACAAACTGAAACAATGATCATTCATTATTCTGCCCCTGGTAAATAATCATGGCTATCATTTTAATACATATCTTCTATATTTTTTACTATGTATATTTCTTAACTGGTAGTTTTACTTACGTGAGCCTTATGTTGGTAGCCATTTTTCTACTTGAGTATGACAACATTTTAATGTTTATTGGTGTTAAGGATTTCAGTGTTTAGTAACCAGAGATTATTATTTTCATTATGTCCCAAATTCTATTTAACAATTCATCATTAGATGTTAGAGCTCTTTCATTATTATGAACAAGGGTGCCATAAGCATCCTACTATAAATCTTGGCACAATTTTCTTCTCATTCTTTAGGACCATTTTATAGGGGTAGGATTTGGGAGTCAATTGCTAAAATGACTCCAGGAAATCTTTAGGCATTTATATCCCCTCAGCTGATATGAGAGCGAGTCCGCATGTGGATTTCACATGCTGCCCTAAGAGACTTTTGCAGACCCATGACAAACTCAAGGAATAAGCAAGCGGTTAGAAGCACCACGCTTCCCAGAAGATGGAACCAACAGGCAAATGCTTTTCCTATGCATCACCTTTGATCTAAGCGAGAGGATACATGAGTTCAACTGGTTGTAAACCAAGACACTGGGAGCAAAATAAGCCACCAGAATCCATGACAGTTCAAGTGCAGTAGGTCCTTTCAAGGGAAATTCATCTATAAGCAAGTTTATCATAGTTATAGAGCAGGTGTCCTGATCTTAAGATGGTAAACAGAAAATAGGCTCTAAAGTGAACAGTAAAACTCCTCCCAGTCACCATTACTCCTTGAATAACTTACTATTGGTTAGCTCTTATGTAAATGCCCATAAATTGTCTGTGCATTTGATTGTGAAAACAAATGTAACACTTCCGTTTCTGGGGAGATAGAGCAGTAATAAGGGTTTGTTTCACCCTATTGCTTAGAACACCTGAAAAAAAAAGTCAACCGAAAAAAATGCTGGGTATGAGGCAATGAAACACACTGAACCCTGAGAACTGGGAAATAAAGAAGGCCAAGGTCACCTAGCTTCCTCCATGAGGAGTTTCCAGGCAGTGGAGAAGAGAGAGAGAAGCCATATGAGACCTAGAGTCTTCCAACATTAGATGATGAGGATGATGAGAGAAGAGATGAGGACGGGGGAGATGAGGATGGGGGAGGTGAGGTGAGGACGGGGAGGTGAGGACGGGGAGGTGAGGATGGGAGAGGTGAGGACGGGGAGGTGAGGACCGGAGAGATGAGGATGGGAGGTGGGGACGGGGGAGATGAGGCCAGCCACCAGTAAGCAGAAAGGCATTCACTGCACCCCTCTCAGCTCGCTCCACCTGCCTCAGGCAGGATTTACTCCCCCAATCAGCTCCCTCTCAAGCTCCTTGCCCAGGTGTGGGCGGGTTCCCCCTCTAAACCCAGGCCGATTGGTTGGGACACCTGGTACAGGTGAGTGCCATGCCAACCTCTTCTGGTGCACAAACTTCAACTTGAGCTCAGGGAGAAACCTTTTTTGGTCTCTTCTCACTGGTTCATCTGACCTCACCTGGGTAAGATTCCCTCTCTCCCACCCTTACCAATGACTACACATGGGTGGGCACCCACACGTGCTCATGACAAAGAAAGCAAGCTGGTCCTGGGGGTTCACACCCTTAATCCCAGCACTGGGGAGGCAGAGGTAGGAGGATCCCTGCTAGTTCCAGGCCAGCCTGGGCTAGAGTGAGATCCTACCTCAAAACAAACTAACTAACAAACTAACTAACTAACAAATAAATAAATAGATAAGTAAATAAAATATAAATTAATAAATAAATAAAGGCAATCCCAGTTCCATTCAGGCCTTCCCCTCCATGCTCTAGTTGGCCTGAGGACAGTATGGGCATGGGTGTCATCCAAGACAGGTCACATCTCCCTTGTTTGTTCTGGAAAGAGTGACATACAGATGAACATAGATGGTATGAAATATAACATGTGTAATTTTAGCGCTTCTGCGTGTGGATTCAATGCTCTTTTATTTGCATTTAAAACTTGCATTGCACCACATAAGGGTGAACTGTAAAATCCATGCCAACAACCTAACGTCTTCATCTTTCCTTACTTAGAATGACATTAAATAGCAATTTTCAAAAAACCCACTATGACAAGTCAAGAGAGAAACCAGGGAGACAAAAGCAAAAAAACTTTATATTTTAGTATGAACCTTCAGCAACATTTCTCCTGCTCTTTGAACAAGGGGTGTCCCATTTTGTTTTGCCCTGGGCCTTATGTAGTGGGGCCCTGAGAACTGATCTACTCTGCAGTGATGAAATCCTTGTGTTAATTGTAATTCTTAGGAAATCACACAGAATCAAAAGTATGTTATTATAAAAATAGTTGCTTGTTTGGAATGAGACGTTACATAGACAAGAGAACTTTGGACTTACAGAGACATTTTCCTGTGGGGTTTTCTCTAATAGTGGGAGAATTGAATGACAACAGCTTCGAAGTGTCACCCAGCAAATCCAGTGTATCAGTGCACCTGTCTTGGGCTCGAAACGAAGGGTCTTTCTTTTTCTGTTGCCCACAGGCACCATCTGTAGAGAGCTGAAGCGTAGCAGCTAGTTCTCTGCTGTCAGATTAAGCAAAGCAAGCAGCCATGCCAGCAAATTCGCTGTCTCCTGCATGGCCCGCCTTCTTAAAGCTTGGTGGGTGCTGCTTCCTCGTGGCTGTGTGTTCCTTCTCACGACAGCTGTGGCATCTGCCTGTCTCTCTAATGCAAACCATGCTCCCAAAATAACATTCCGCTTCCATCCAATTCTTATCACGAAACACTGAAGGAAATGTCTATAATTATGATACTATGCTTCAGAGTCTTGACAGATTGAAAATCATCAAGAACTGAGAACCTAGAAACCAGGGTGTTATCTGGAAAACAGCAACCCCCAAACTCAGAGGAACTTGTTTCTTCTTTCCTCGCCTTATAGCCAGAGATGGTTTTGCAAATCAAGTTAATTCTCCTCCTTTTATAGCTGCGGAACTTGACACCTGGGTCCTGAACAACTCCTACAAGGTACTGCAGGGTTGTAGATACAAAACTTTGGCTCCTGAGTGAAAACCCCTGTAGCATACCCCAGATAAAACTTTATTTGCAAAAGGATTCTTTAGGATAAACTTTCCAGTGGAGCGTCAGAGTCACTGGAAGCAAAATCCTGGAGTCTTATTCTGATTCTATTTTATTTTTATTTTTCTTTATTTAACTTTTTATTGACAATCTCCACACATACACACTTCTCTTCACCCTCGTCCACCACACTCCTTGTCTCCTCTTTTTCTCTCCCCCTCCGCTGAACCCATTCTTCTTTTCAACGAGTCTCTCTTCTGTTTCCATGTCATCGTTTTCCCCTCATTCAATTTAATTTTAAATGAAGCCATTCTTTCAAGTAGAAGTTAAAACTAATATAACTATGCAAGGCGGCACGTATCTACAATCCCAGCACTTGGGAACTGGAGGTAGGAGGGTTAGTAGTTCAAGGTTGTCTTCGGCTACATAGAAAGTTCAATGCCAGCCTGAGCTACATATGACCCTGTCTTTAAAAACAACGATATAAAGGACCTCTTTGGGCCCTGTTTCCTCCAAGCATGACACAACCATTGTTCCCTTGAAAGCAGAGCCCCTGCGATGACCTGCGCAGGACCATCACCACATCAAATCTGCTTGCATTATGTCCCCTTGGCGGGAGAATAGCTCTGAGGTTAAGAGCATTTGCTGTACGAGCATGGAGACCAGAAAGGGCCTGAAGCTCTCAATTCTCCAGCACTTACATCAGCAGCAGGCATAGCCACGCATGCCTGTAACTCTATGAGGGGACAGAGACCACAGAATGGCTGGGCCTCACTCCTAGATCAGAGAGAGACTGCGTCAAGGAAATACACAGATGAGTGAGAGAGGAAGGCACCAGACTTTCTCCTTTGACCTCTGCACATGCGAAGGGCACACATCTATACCCATATACACCGCAGTACATCTATCCATATACTCCACAGTACGCATATCCGTATGCATCACAGTACATATATCCATATACACCACAATATGTATATACATACTGCACATGCACACTCCAAGAAAAGAATGATGTGAGACCCACACAAATATAAAAGAAAGTTTAAAAAATAAAGGAAGTTTCCAGAAGGGGAGGAGGATCATCAGAACCTCATCTGAGATCTCAGTTGCTCCTGCCCCCCACCAGCTGCACCTGCTCACCTTGGGGTGCTAGAGTACATCCAGATGGAAGGTTGGCTGGGGTTAGGGGTCCAGTGTTGCATATTGTATGAGCCACACTCATGCTGAGGTGGGCCTTTCTACAGAGTCATTCATGCTCTGGAAGTAGCTTGCAATCCATCTGTCCATCCTTCTGGGCTTAGGTGGTCATTTTCTGTTGTCTCTTAGTACTGATGTCTAGGTGTTTCTGTCCATCTCTCCAGCAAAAGACACACAACATGTCAGCACTCTGACAACATAAAATAATCTTCATCTCATTCAATCAAGTTTATTTCTTAAAAGAACAATAAAGCAAGGGCTTGCTTCAGTGTCCTCCTGATGTCTTAAATTCAGGAAAGCAGTCCCAAACCTCAACACAGGAGTAAGGCCCAGCCATTCTGTGGTCTCTGTCCCCTCATAGAGTTACAGGCATGCATGGCTAACACATGTTCAAACTTTGGGATAGCAAATTGTCACTTTCTGAGATACAGTTCAATAACGATCATTTATATGGTGAAGTATATTCTAACACTATCCCATCTCTAAGATTAGCACACATACACAGTAAAGGCAAAGACCCTGCCTTCGTGCTCAGAACAAAGCAGGCATGAGAAGAATGGAGCAGCCAATAATTATGTTGCTTTTTACACCTGTGACCTGTGACAGGAACAACTTAAGGGAGGAAGTATTTATTTTTGTCTCACAGTTTTAGAGGTAGCACTCCATGTGGCAGGTGGGAGCAGAGCGGTTCCCATCGTGGAAGCCTAGAAATACAGACACATTCATCTTCATTCCCTTATTCTCTGAGGACCCCCACCCAGCCCATGGGAGGGTGCCACCTACATTTAGAGTGATTCCCCCCCACAGTTCATCCTCTCTAGAAACACACTCACAGACATACCCTAACTTACATGGGGAGGAAGTTCAGAAAGATCATGAAATGATCAGTGTGATGAAATAAGGCCATAAAGGGCCAAATAACTTGGAGTCCCATTGTGCCAGAACTGGAATGGAACAAGACTGTTCAAACTCCAAAACACTGGGTCACCTCTACAGTAAGGTGGAGGGCTAAGGTCTTAGAAATAATGAAACTAGCTGAGAGGGAACCACAAAGGCACAATAAGACCTCACAAAAATGCATGAGGACTAAGCAAGGATGTATAGAAAAGGCCAGGGGACATTGTGGGTGACTCTTACCCCCTCTTTCACTTGCTGCCCAAAGAGTCCAGTCTCTTTCCGATTTCCTGGAAATTAGTTTAAATCCATGCCATCCAGTCAGACATGGTGACACACACCTTTATCACAGCACTGGGGAGGCTGAGGTGGGAGGTTTACTGTGAGTTCAAGGCCAGCCTAGAACTACAGAGTGAGTTCCAGGTCAGCCTGGGCTAGAGTGAGACCCTACTTCAAAAATAAATGAATAATAAATAAATAAATTGTTGCCTTCCCCAAGAATATTTCCTTCTGCATTTTAAGAAAAGACCTGGAATTTCAGGCCCTAGGTTAGCTGGAAGGTGATCTGGGGCTCCAGGCTCTATGTAGACTCAGATAAGCACCCCCAAAACCTAGCCAAGCTCTCAGTAGTACCCTTCGCCCTGGAAGCTTCTCAGCTTTTGCACGGAGGAAAACTTGATGGGGCCAATGACAGATGATCCCGGGCTTTGGGGTTTACTAATGGTTCTTTTAAGACAAGATCCTGGCTGGGGTGAGGCCTGGGCCTCCATCTGCTCTCAGGTCACCCACTTGGAGAGCGCCATTGAAAATCTGTCCATCTCTGAAGACAGAATCCCTTCACATGACAGCTGAGCCTGGGGAAGCAGGACATTACAGACAGAAGTGTCCTTTCTTGTGACACATGAGAGCAGCAGGAAGGACTTGCCTTTTGGGGAAGAGGCCACGGATGTGAGCAATGAGTAAAGCAGTGGCCCAGGGAGCCCCAGCTCCCAGGCACACCCAGATGGACACTGAGGAGGAACAGCAGAGGGCTGTTGTAATTACATTGACTCAGACCTTGTTGCCAGAGGGGCGTACTCTAGAATCTGTTCAAACTTTTGTTAGAAAAGGAAGGTGCTTCTGCATTCAGGAAGCACTATTGATCCTGGCTAATTTGGTCCATCAGGGTCGATTTCAACAGCCAGGTTACCATGGTAACATCCCTGCTTTATTTATAGTAACAAGTTCAAGGTATGTCTCTGAGAGGCAGTTCTGAGAAGATAGATGTTGGAGGGAAATCTTTTCAGGCTGGGAGATGAGGTGGGGGTCTGGGTTACACATCCATTATAACAGGAACAACCCTGCTTTGATCTCTTACATTTTGGAGTTCTGCTGTATTAAACACAGAAATGGGGCTGGGGACATGGCACAGTCAATCAAGTGCTTGCCTTGTGGGCGTGAGGACTGGAGTTGAAGCCCCAGGACTCATGGAAAAATGCTGCCCAAGCATGAGGTCCTGAGTTTGAATCCTCAGCACCCATGTCTGTGTCAGGTGGGACATTGGAGTGCAGCCCACCCTATAATCCCAGGGCTCAGAAGGTAGATACAGGGGATCCTTAAACCTAAGGTAGGCTGGCTATCTAGACTAGTTAAATTGGCCAAGTTATGGGTTCAAGTGAGAGACCCTGAAGGGGTGTGTGTGTGTGTGTGTGTGTGTGTGTGTGTGTGTGTGTGTGTGATTTTCATTTGATCACATGTGTGGAGAAAGCTTGTACCAGGGCCTCTTGCCACTGCAAACACCAGACCCTTACACACCATGCTTTGTGTCCAGTTAACATGGATGTCTTGGGAATTGAACCTTGACCAGCAGGCTTTGCAAGCAAGTGCCTATAACTGCTGAGCAATCTTCCCAATCCCCAGGAGTCGTTTTTGAGATAAGCCTTAAAAGATGTGATTTCCACAAAGGACGAAGTGAGGGAGAGGTATTGTGACAAGAAGACTATATGGCAGACACAGCAAAAGCCAAGGATGGACAGTTGGAATGGAGAAGCAACTAGCTTTGCCACATTCTATAGAAATATAGGTGAGATGAGAAAAATATTTAGAAACATACACATTCACATGTTACCAAGTATTGAAGTTTGACAGAGGTTAAGCACGGTGACAGGGAGAGGAGTCTCAGCACGCACTTTGTATTCTGGGGACCTCACAGTGTGAATGAATGCCAGCTGAGGCTTTAGGACTTAATTCATCAGCAACAAGAGCCAGAACAAGCTTCTCAACAAAGAACTCATACATAGTCTTGTCTTGGCAGTTTCCATGGTAACCTAAGAGCAACATTACTTACTTAATTTTTTAATTTATTTGTTTGCAAGCAGAGAGACAGAGAATGAATATGGTCACACCAGGGCCTGTAGCCACTGCAAAGGAACTCCAGATACATGTGCCACTTTGTGCATCCGGCTTTACGTGGGTACTGGGGAATTGATCCAGGGTCATTAGGCTTTGCAGACAAGTGTCTTAACCTCTGAGCCATCTCTCCAGCCCTATTTACTTATGTTACTATCACCTAACCTCATGAAGAGTATTGGCCCCAGAGATTGTGAACTTTTACAGAGAAACCGCATCCTACCTCTCTTTTGAGCACAGTATAAAAGCCGCAGTCATTATGTAATCCGAAATATCAGTGAGAGCTAAGGCATTTTTCCACTTTCTCAGTAATCCCCGAGTGAGATTAGGAAGACTAGATTTTCAACTCCATGTCTTTAGAAATTCTCAGATGAGGCTCTAGGTGGACATGACAAGTTATTCAGGAAGAGGTTTAAAACAGAACACTATTGAAATTGTTGGAAAGACTGGGAAAGCCGAGGTCAAGAAAAGATACCCTTGGCTTCTAAGAAGTCTGGAATTGCGAGATTTCAGAAAACGACCACCAAGAGTCTCTGCTTTCTTCAACTTCAAAAGAGGCAATTTTCAGGAGAGCACCCAGAGGTTATTGGGAAAGTCCCACACGGATCAAAGTCTATATGCTGAGGCTATTCATGGTCCCCTGTCACAAGGACTGATCCATGGACGAGGTTATCCAGCGGATTGGGGAGGGGAGGGCAGCGAGGAATTGAGGATAACAACTCATTGTTTGCCCACTAAATATTGTAACTCATTATGGACAATTTTAAAAAAAAAAAGTCTATATGCTGGCCTGCTGCTCCCAGGGGAGCAACGATGATGCCTGCTTTCTTCTCCCTTCATTGTATGAGTTCTTCTTGTTGGTAAAATGTAAGGCAGAACTCCCATACCAAGGGATTCTGGGAAACATAATTCCAAGGCTTCCAGTCTCTGCAAAACAGGAGAAAAATGATGGAACTTCGGGTAAAATTTGTTGCAGAAAAAATTATCTCTATTGTGGGTTAAATTACACCCTTCCCCTGTGAATGTAGCCTTATTTGGAAGTAGAAAATTTAAAGATGTGATCAAGTTTAAATGAAGTCATACTGATTTGGGGTGGGCCCTAATCCAGTGATTGTTGTTATAGGAAAAGCGAAATTCAAGCATAGACAAGGGATCTGTGCAGGCAGAGCCAAGGGCTCGGTGATGAATCTATAAACCAAAAAAATGACAAGTACTGCCAGCAAGTACTAGGAGCCAGAAGAAACAAGGAAGAATGTTTCCCCAGAGCCTTCAGAGGGAGCTTGGCCTTGCCCACACCTTGATTTCAGAGTTCTAGCCTCTCCAGCTGTGATATATGTGTCTGTTGTATTAAGCCACCAATCAACACAAGGCATTTTGTGATAGTAGTCCTAATATATCACCACGACACACATGCATGCCTGTGGACACACACACACACACACACACACACACACACACACACACACACACACACACACATGTACATAGAGAGCCTACTGCCCTGGGAAGCCAGTTTCAATAAGTGTGTTTGGGAACAGAGGGGTAGGGAAAATAAGAGCTGAATTAACTGTGAGTTTGGGTCCGTCTCTATCCCTAGAAGAATTCAGCTTGTTGTGTGTGTATGGAGGTAGAAGATAAGAAACCTCCTCCAACAAAGCCATTGCCCAAAAAAATTACCTAAAAAATTCATGACTGCCTAAAAATAAGCCCGGCTTCAGCAGGTGCCGCAAGCAGGTGACCTTCTTAGCCTTGGTCATTGCTAAGGAGCTGTGTACCTCCGGCACAAACCGGCATGCAGGATTTTTCATCGATTTGCTGATTTGGCAGCTACTAGAAAATCCAGTTCTGAACTCACAGGCCTGTCCTCTAAGAGCACATCTGATTACCAAGTTCACGGTGGCTTTAGATTAAGCAGTTTTAGAAGAGGAAGAACTAAGTCTATTTTCCCATCTTTTCTTCAAGTCATAGATCATGAGTTCACTTTGGCCTGCTCCCCACCCAGCTTTGACCCAAGGACATCCTGATGTGGCTCTATTATTTGTTCCGGGAGTCTTCCTCCCCCTTTCTTTTCCCAGCTCTCGGGAGGCAGAGGTGGGAGGATTGCTGTGAGTTTGAGGCCACCCTGAGACTACATTCCGGGTCAGCCTGGGCTAGAGTGAGACCCTACCACAAAACACAAAAACAATATATATAGATATAGATATAGATTTAGATTTAGATATAGATATAGATGAGATAGAGATAGAGATAGAGATAGAGATGTTGTGTGTGTGTGTGTATATATTTGCAGGGGGAGAGAGGGAGTTTATGGGCGCATCAGGGCCTCTAGTCACCGCAAACAATGAACTCCAGATGTATGCATCACCTTGTGCATCTGGCTTTGTGTGGGTACTGGGGAATTGAAAGCAGGTCATTAGGCATTGACGAAAGTGCCCTAACTGCTGATTGGTCTCTCCAGCCCCTCCCTCTCTCTTTCTATCTCTCTTTCTCTCCTCCCCTCTCTCTCTGTAATATATAATATATGTATGTGTGCCAGAGCACAATCTTGGCTGTTATCTTCAGGAACACCAGTAACCTCTTTTGAGACAGGGTCTCGCATTGGCCTGGAACTCAATGATTAAGCTAGACTGGCTGGCCAGTGAGTCCTATGTCCTATGTCCTATGTCATGGGTACTAGGAATCAAACTCAGGTCCTCATGAGACAAGCTGTCTTCCCAGCCTTTTCTTAGGGAGATTTTCTAAAACAAAATTGAAAGGCCTGGGAGTGGGCAAGTTGGCAAAAAGAAAGCAGATGGTCTGTTGGCACTTGGGTGGAGGTAAGCAATAAGGTGATCGAACAAACCTAGAAGAACTGTGAGTTTTAAAACCCTGGTTCTAAAGAAAACCTTGTTCCTGGCTGGTATCAAAGAGACTGACATCGGTTCATTTCCCTGAGCAGTATTTCGCCAATAGAGTGAACCCCAGAAATTATGAAATACAATGGAACAGCCACCCCCCTCGTCTTGAGTCTGGACCAGATCCACTCTTATCCCACCCCCAGAGAGGATGAGCAAGAAGTTAGAACTCTGCACTGTAGATCTGGCACGTTTGCCTAATGCAGGGGACTCCAGCGATGATCCCTGGGGCTAGCCCATGTGGTGTGTGATAGTCCTGGCTCCTTCGCCACCTTTAGCAACAAGGAAGCTTGACATTTGGCAGGACTCCGTCCTAAGTCACATGACCAATCATGTCAGAAGCAGTCAAACCGTGACAGAAAATCTCACCACCTTTTCTAATTTCCATGCTAAAAGATGAGAGCTTTTATATGCAGAATTTTCCTACTGGAACCTTTCAGGTGCAAGCACTTGCTGTTTACTTCACACTGGATCTGTCTCTGGAGGCCTGGCCCAGAAAGGCAGTTCAATGGCCCGGGCATGACCTGCTCTAAACCTACTCTGGATGCTATGGCTTCAGGGCTCATCTGTGCACCATGCTTATCCAAGTCTCTGTCCTCACCAGCCCAGGAAAACGCCGAGGCCATAACCAGGCAGCGACTGCACATTTGCAGGTCTTGCCCAGAGGTGATTTCTTCCCCCTCATCAAAATGCATTACCATGAAGATGGTAGGTTTTCTCATTAATAACCATGACAGTGACCAGCCTTCCTCATTTATCAACTTAGTGCTCATCCAAAAACGTCAAGCGATCTAATATGATTAGGTATCTCAGCCCCCTTCCAGACAATCTCTCAGACAGCCTGGCTTCTGCTTTGCCTGAAGCCAAATAATCATTAAGGCATCTACACAGTGGTTAGAACCAGAGCCTCGAGATTAAGTCAACTCATTCTCCTAGACTCTCCAGGAGCATATGCAAGCCTTGGGACAACAGTTACATCTAACCCACACTCACGACTGGAGAGGAAACGTTCCCAGTGTGGTCTGGTTATAACAGAGCGAGGTATTGTTATTCTCAGTTCACAGAAGTGGAAATCAAGTTGAGAGACGTTGGGAAAACTCATCCCAATACGTGGCAAAGATGACATTTAATTAGGCATTTCTGCTTCTGCAGGGTCCTTTTGTTGTTCTGTTTTGTTTTGAAACAAGTTCTCTCTGTATAGTCCAGGCTAGTCTCCAACTCATTATATAACCCAAACTGGCCTTGAACTTACCATCCTTCGGCCTCAACCTCTTGAGTGCTGGGATTACAGGTATGTATTGCTTGTTCTGTCCCCAAGAACCCATTCCATCTTGATGCAATTTAGCAAAGAGTTTGAATGCCTACAAAAATGTAGTCTTTTCCTTTTAATCAATTAGATTCTATAACTCCTGTTTATCATGTGTTCAAAATGTTTCCCAACCCTCCTATGAAAAAGCTCTTCCCAAAAAGTCTATTTTAATGCCTTTCTGTGATGTATGGCCTTTCTCCCCTATTTGGTCTTCAGGAAAAGCAGAACAGTTGCTTCTTATATTTTTTGTTTGGTTGGAGACTGGTGTGTGTGTGTGTGTGTGTGTGTGTGTGTGTGTGTGTGTGTTGGAGAGAGAGAGGAGGGGAGGGGAGAGGAAGGGAGAGAAGGGAAAGGGAGGGGAGGGGAGATTCAGGAGTTCTGAAGAGACCTGCTTGATAGATAGGCCCCAGCTCCTCAGGCTGCTTCCGTTGCATTGTTAAGTCAAAGCGTTAGACTTAGCGTGATATTTCTACCACCACAAAGTGCCAACGATACTCTGATCTTATGAATAAACAGCTTCTACTCCTTATGGCCTATGATTCATGGCCCAGACTGATCAAAGGAGAAAATTCTAGCATAACATTCAAGATTTGAGTAATGAAGACTTAAGGAAACCTCAGAGAAACCATTTGTCTCTTAAAAAATCTCCCAGGAATCACCCAAATTAACTTCAGCAGCATCCACAAATCAGCTTTGAGACAGATACATTGTTCCAAAATAGAAGATGCATTTCTTAACTCCCCTGCTCTAAAGCCAGACATTTAAAAGGCAGGAACATGGCCTTTAATGATGCTGGGTTTTTAATTGACATATTAAAAATCACATATATCTATAGTGTGCAATGTGATGTTTTCATGTATGTATGTATGTACACATTATGAAATTATTGAATCAAGACAATTAACATAGCCATCATGTCCCATGGTTATTTTTCAGGATTTGACCATTTAAGATCCACTCTCAGCAATTTCCAGTTATTAATGCCCGTACAATAGATCCTCAGAACTAACTCATCCTGCAATGACTCTGATTTTTAAAAATTATTTGGTTAACTGCCAATTTTGATGGGTGGGAACCTCTGGAGGACTGGCTAATTAAATGTGTATGACTTCTAACAGCTCTGCATCACTAGCAGTAACTATCCACGAGGTACTGTTTCGATTCTCCTTCCAACTACTAGCACATCATAGAAAATTTACAGACCAAGAACGAGTCCATTTCAAGCTCCCACTTGCAGACATTTTATGTTTTTCAGATGCCAGAAAACCAAAATTGACTCTTTAGAACACATGGAAGCTCAGAGACCCACGCTATAGGTGAGTTGTAATCTTCAGGGACCCAAATGAATTAAATTGCATTCAGCCAGGCATGAAGGCTTGTTCACTCCCCCTAGCTCCTGGTACTCATCAGAACCATGGCCGTCACGTCCGACGGTACCAGGATGCTGCTCAGGCATTGCAATTGTGCTTTTGTCTAGAATTCTTCTAATAACTTTGATGACCAACCAGGCTTAGGAACCGTGGCTCATAGTGTTCTAGACTGTACGGTTGGTTCTTCAGTGGAGTGAGACCTGGGCCATGTGAGGCAGGGGGTCAGCAATGTTGACTCAGGAGCAGGAAAAAGCGAAAAGCCAATGTTGACTCTGGTCTCAACTCAGAAACTGCTCAGCCTGGGATCAGGTTCCAGGGTGTGTGTGTGTGTGTGTGTGTGTGTGTGTGT
>PVHP010043587.1:0-14456 GCA_004024765.1 Zapus hudsonius
ACGATGGCATGAGCAGAGGGCTGGACATCACCTCTGCCACAGCACTGCAAACAGCGGCAGGAAGGTGTGCCAAACACTGGCAAGGGGAAGCTGGCTTATAACCCCATAAGCCTGCCCCCGACAACACAGCTTCATCGAGGTTGTAAAACCCAAACTGCCATCAGCTGAGGATCGATCTATCAGAACACATTCAATTGTTGTGGGGGACACCTGTATCAAACCATGACACTAGGTTCATTTTCTCTCATTTCTTTTGTCAATGCTTTCGTGCATTTAACATATATTCCTGAAGTGTTCTCTATCCTGTGTCCTGCATCCTTTTCACCTAGAATGCCCCATTGGTAATTAGGAAATAGATTATTTTTAAAAAATATTTTATTTATTCGTTTTCAAGCAGAGAGATACACACACACACACACACACACACACACACAGAGAGAGAGAGAGAGAGAGAGAGAGAGAGAGAGAGGAATTGAACCCCGGGGGCCCTAGGCCTTAACCACTGAGCAATCTCTCCAGCCCAGAAATAGGTTATTTTTTAATGAATGACTGAACTGGTTTCAGCTTTAGAACCAAGCCTTAGCTCATAGCACCCCACCCCACATGTCCATCCTATAGCCCTGGCTTTCTAGGCACTTCTGGAATCCATACCTCTTCATCAGACTTCAAGGCTGGTTTACTCTTTAGGCAAGCACCTTTGATTTTGTAATTAAACATCACTCTGAGGTGACTGTGGAGAGGGAGGGCTATCATGATTCAGCTTTTACCTTTGCTTGGTTCATATTTAGTTGACAATTACATGGCAGACTTAGACCAAAAGGATTATAACAAAAAAAAAATCAAAGTATGTAATACATCCAAAGTATTTTCCTTATTTAATTTCATCTTTCTATTACTGGTTATTGTACTTTAGCTGCACAAATGAAAGGTAATTGAATGCATATTTTCTTTCAAGTAGTCATGGTTGTATTTAAAACCCTAAATTCTATATCCCTTAAAGGAGACCCTGGAACCAGAGTCTATTGCCTGATGCAGCATTTTCAGTTTTACAAGGTAAAAAAGTAGGCCAAGACGTGGGCTCTGGAAACCTCTGGTGGTATGCCTTTGATATGTTCCTTTTTTAAATTCAGAAGTTCTGTTTACCATAATGTAAGGGGAACTGCTTATTAGCTTCTACTATTTTCAGAATCACACTCTACTATCTTTGGCTGCTCAGACTTATGGTAAGGTTGAATGCAATTATCTGGATTTTCTGTTGGTTTAGTAATTCTGTTTCTGGGTTTGAGATTTTTCTTTTTCTTTTTTTTTTTTTCTGGGTTTAGCGCAGTAGAGCTCAAGCCCAGTAGGCATTTGCTGACAGGTAACTGTTTAGCCTGGACATATAATAGTTATCTCTGCAGAAGTATTTGTGGGTTTGGGGTTTGATCATTATGCATATTGAACTGAGAGCATCTTTTCCATGGAAGGTGATGGGGCCTGAGAGATGGTACTGACTAGGAAATGGGGGAGCCCTAATCCCGCAGCTGAACCTCATCCTGCCAGCACAAGAGGGAGTCATCTTCTGGAGTTTATTTTCTGGTCTGTGAGTGGCAGGCTTTACTGTGGGCTGGCCTGACTTATATGAGTGTGATGGGGCATGTTGAAGAGCTGCGTAGTCCTCAGGCTAGGTACAGAGCCCCTGTGAAGGGACACACAGGAAGATGTCAGGAAGGAAGCCTGCAGATGGGCTCCTGGCTTAGAGTTTTCTGTAGAGAGACAAGGTATTTCCTCACCTTTGTCTCAGTTTGCTTTTGCTTTGTTTCAAGCTCCCAAAATTTACCAGCTTAAAAAAGCAGCCATTTGCTTGTGAACTATGGATTGGCCATGTGTTTCTTCTGGTCTGAGCAGACTTTACTGACAGACTCTCCTGGTGGCTTGGCTGGAGCTGGATGTTATAGGATGTTGATTGGAAGGCTGGTTGTTTGGAGAGAGTCTCAGCAGAGGCTGCTCGTCTTGTTTTCACATAGTCTCTCATCCCCTAGGAGATGACCCTAGGCATCCTCTCATAGATGAAAGACAAGCCTCAATTCATAAGTACACTTCAAGGCCCTGCTTGCAACACATCTAATGTTGTACCATTGGCCAAAACAAATCTCTTGGCTAAACTAAGGGTTGGTTTGAAATGAGACTAAGTATGATGGATACAGAGCAGCCCAAGCAAATTGGAGGCCATTACTACATTACTGCATCCTGCTACAACCCGAGATCTAACTCAGCAGGCAGCAATTGTTTCTATTTGAAGTCCATTTGAATACAGCTCTGAGCCACTTTGTGGTAAATCCCTGAAGACAGATCAGTATCAAGTAATGTCTTAGACACATAGGCCGAAATCCTAGCTGCCTCTTGCCAGTCACTGAGGTGGGAAATTGTGGTGGTTTGAATGAAATGTTCCTCACAGGCTTATATGTTTTGAATACTTGGTCCCCACATGGTGGCAATTTGGGAAAATTTGGGGGCCTTTGGAAGGTGAAGCCTTTATGGAGGAAGTGTGTCATTGGGGGGTAGGTTTTGGGGTGATACAGCCCAGTACTCAGTACTTCCTTCCTGCTGCTGTGTCATGCTTTCACCTCCATAGTAAAACCTCTACTTCAAACTTGAAGCTAAAATAAACCCTTTCCTTCCATAAGCTGCTTCTGGTAGGGTGTTTTGTCACAGCAATGAAAGGTAACTGCTACAGAAATATTTCCCCCAAGGATCTGGAGGCAGGCAGTTGTAAGGGTCAGATGTGGCCCAGCAGCCAAAGAAAGGCTTTGCCTTCTACATGCAAACACAGGGCAGGTTTGCTCCTTCAGACACTGTCTGGACTCAGAAGTTGGGGAGATGGTTTCCCTGGACCAGCACGGTGACCTTCCAGGCCCAAGGTGAAAAACCAGATTTGAGGCAGAGCTGCAGAGGGTGGGGTGAAGAATGTGGAATACTCGGTGGCCCAAGAGGAACCAAAGAGTAGGTTCAGAATCTCCATTCTATGCCTTGTTTCCCTGGAGGAAGGACTCAGTAGCAAAGCAAACTGAAGGCTTGTGTGGGTATGACAACATTCTCTGATATGCCCCCTATATGCCAGGGACTTAGTCAGGAACTTGGTCCTCACAACAACAGCCTGAGGAAATGAGTTCAAATTTCCAGATGGGGAAACTCTCCTAAAGGTTAAGAAATTGGCCTTAGTCAGAGAGCCAGTCACACATCTGACCCATGGTACTGAGCCCATTCTCTGCACCTGATTGCTGGCCAGGTGCCACCGTCACAGCAGCCCTCAGCAGCAAAGGCCTGTGGGGCCCTTCTCCCAGTAGAACTTGGAAAGGTGCTGAGTGCCATCTCCCGGGCAGGACCTCTAGAAGATGTCCCTACAGAAGAGAACTAGAATATCCAAGTGTCCTTTGGCACAAGGACAAATTTGCTCCGAAGCGTTCTTCCTCTTCCATGAGCTTGTCACCTCTACCCACCCACATGCCTGCCATCCGTGGTGATGGTTCTTCTCTGGTTGTCAACTTGGCATGACTTAGAATGGGAGCAAATCTCTAGTCATGTCTGTGAGGGATTTTCCAAGTTAGATTAGTTGTGATTAGAGGACCCATCCTAACTGTGGGTGGTACCATTCCATGGGCGGGGTTCCTGCACTGTATACCAAGGAGAAAGCTGGCTGACCATTTAGCATTCATCTCTCTCTACTTCCTGCCCATGAGGCGACTCTGCAATGCTGCGTTGCTCCTTCCAAGCTTTTCCCATCATAATGGGCTCTACCCTCTGCAACCGTAAGCTAAATTAAACCCTTTTCCTTCTGTCAGTGACTTCTGATGGGTGTTTGTTTGCAGCAAGGAGAAAGTAACTGATACAGCAGCATTCAGGAAGCTGAGGCAGGAAACTGGTTAGTTTAAGGCCTGGGCGACATAGTGACACCTGCTTCCAAAATCACAAGGATTATTAAACTAGATCATTGACAAAATTAGACCAATCAGGAGTGACTGAGATCCTGGGGGCTCTGAAACCCATGGTGTTTGAAGAAACAGCTATGTCACAGTCAGAATCAGCTGAACTTGATCTTGTTGATCATAGACTTTACTAGAATCAGGTCGTAGGTGTTGAGGGAGGGACTGCAGCCCGTAAGAAAGAACTTTAGAGCCACAGAGATTTTATTTTGCATCCTGGCACCACCATTTAATAACTGTGTGCTCTCAAGTTTCGGTTGTTTTTACCTCTTCATTGATAGCATCCTTAATTATAGACCATAAACCATTATGATTCCCTCCCCTTCCTATCCTCCCCCATGTTTCTTCCCCCAATTGTTGATTAGTGGTTTTACTTCCTGAGCAACTGGGGTTATGTTCAGAAAGTCCTTGCCTATGCCAATATGTTGAAGTGTTTCCCCTACTTTTTCCTCTAGCAGTTTCAGGGTTTCAGGTCTGATATTAAGGTCTTTGATCCATTTGTACTTGTTTTTTTGTGTATGGAGAGAGCTAAGGATCTATTTTCATCCTTTTACATATATAAAATCCAGTTTTCCCAGCACCATTTGTTAAATGTCTTTTCTCCAGTGAATATTTTTGTCCATTTTGTAAAAAAAATCAGATGACAGTAACTGTCTGGATTTGCATCAGGGTCCTCTATTCTGTTCCACTGAGCTACATGTCTGTTTTGTGCCAGTACCATACTGTTTTTATTATTATGGCTCTGTAATATATCTTAAAATCAGGTATGGTGATACTGCCCGCCTTATTTTTGTTGCCTAGAATTGTTTTGGCTATTCGAGGGTGTTTTTTTTTTTTTTTTTTTTTTTTTTTTTTTTTTTTTTTTTTTTTTTTTTTTTTTTTTTTTTTTTTTTTTTTTTTTTTTTTTTTTTTTTTTTTTTTTTTTTTTTTTTTTTTTTTTGTGATTCCAAATGAATTTTAGGGTTGTTTTTTCTATTTCGGTGAAGAATGCCATTGGAATTTTGATGAGGATTGCATTAAATGTGTAGATTACTTTTGGTAAGACTGACATTTTCGTGATATTGATTCTTCCAATCCAAGAACATGGGATGTCTTTCCATTTCCTAGTGTCTTCTGCAATTTCTCTCTTGAGTGTTTTAAAGTTTTCATTACAAAGATCATTCACTTCCTTGGTGAGGTTTATTCCAAGGTGCCTTTTTTTTTTTTTTTTTGAGGCAATTGTGAATGGGAGTGTTTCCTTGATTTTATCCTCAGTCTGTTAATATATAGGAAGGCTACTGATTTCTGTGTGTTGATTTTTGTATCTTGCTACATTGCTAAAAGTGGTTATCAGTTCAAACAGTTGCAGATAGTTTTTAGGATTCCTTATGTATATAATCGTATCATCTGCAAATAATGATAATTTGATCTCTTCCTTTCTAATTTGTACCGCTTTGATTTGTGTCTCTTGCCTTATTGCTATAGCTAAGACTTCCAGCACTATGTTAAATAAAAGTGGGGACAGTGGACACTTTTGTCTTGTTCCTGATTTTAGTGGAAATGCTTCAAGTTTTTTCCCATTTAGTATGATGTTGGTTGTAGGTTTATCATAAATGGCCTTTATTATGTTGAGATACATTCCTTCTATTCCCACTTTTTTTAATGCTTTTACCATGAAGGGATGTTGGATTTTATCAAATGCCTTTTCTGCATCTATTGAGATGATCATGTGATTTTTGTCCATTTATATAGTTTATTACATTTATTGATTTATATATCCCTGCATCTCTGGGATAAATCCTACCTGGTCAGGGTGAATGATGTTTTTGATGGAAACTTGTATTCTGTTTGCCAGTATTTTGTTGAGAATTTTTGCATCTATGTTCACGAGTGAGATTGGTCTGTAATTTTCTTTTTTTGTTCTTTGGTTTTGGTATCAGGGTTACACTGGCTTTGTAAAGGGAGTTTGGCAGTATTCCTTCTCTATTTTGCAGAAAAGTTTGAGAAACATTGGTGTTAGCTCTTCAGTGAATGTCTAGTAGAATTCAGCAATAAATCCATCTGTTCCTGGATTTTTTTTAGTAGGTTGATTTTTTTTATAGCTGCTTGGATCTCCATGTTTGTTATAGGTCTATTTAAATGGTTTATCTCCTCTTGATTTAATTTTGGTAGGTCATACACATCAAGGAAATGATCCATTTCTTTCAGACTGTCAAACTTGGTGGCGTATATGTTCTTAAAGTATGTCCGTATGATTTTCTAAATTTCATTGGTATCTGTTGTAATGATGACTTTTTCATCTCTAATTCTATTTATCTTTGTCTCTTCTCTCTTTCTTTTGGTCAGATTTGTCAAGGGTTTATCAATCTTGTTTATTCTTTCCAAGAACCAACTCTTTGTTTCATTGTTGCTTTATATTGATTTTTGGCTTCTATTTTATTAATTTCCACCCTAATTTATATTATTTCTTCTCATCTGCTGATTTTTGGTTTGTCTTGTTTTTTTCCAAGGCCTTAAGGTAAAGCATTAAGTTGCTTACTTGTGACCTTTCTAGTTTCTCAATATAGGCTTAAAGCTATAAATTTCCCTCTAAGGACGCCTTCATTGTGTTCCTGTGCTATCAATGTTTTGATATGTTTTGTTTTTGTTTTCATTTGAATCTATGAAATTTTTTATTTCCTTCTTGATTTCTTCAATGACCCATTTATCATTCAGTAGTGTACTATTTAACTTCCATGAGTTTGTGTATGTTCTATAATTTTTCTTGCTGTTGATTTGTAGTTTAATCCTGTTGTGATCAGATAGAGTATAAGGAATTATTTCAATTTTCCTGAAGTTGTTAAGATTTGCTTTATGTTCTAACATATGGTCTATTTTATAGAATGTTCCATGTGTTGCTGAAAAGAATGTGTATTTTTTTTAAAGAATGTGTATTTTTTTGATAGTTGGATGAAAAGTTCTGGAGATGTCTGTTTGGCCATATATATATATATATAGTGTCCTTTAGTCCAGATGTTTGTGTTTATTTTTTGCCAGGATGACCTCTGAATAGGTGAGAGTAAGGTGTTGAAATCTCCCACTGCAACTGTGCTTGGTGTTATCTGTGATCTCAATTCTAGAAGTATTTGTTTAATGAAACTGGGAGCACCTGTGTTTGGTGCATATATATTTAGAATTGTAATGTCTTCCTATTGAATAGTTCCTTTAGTCAGTACATAATGACCTTGCTTCTCTTTCTTAACTACTGTTGGTTTGAAGTCTATCCTGTTTGATATTAGGATAGCAACACCTGCTTGTTTCCTAGGCCTATTTGCTTAAAATACTGTTCCCCATCCTTTCACCCTCAGGAGGTGTCTATCTTTTATGGAAAGGTGTGTTTCTTGGTGGCAACAAAAGAAGGATCCTGCCTTTTAATCCAGTCTGTAAGTCTGTGTCTTTTTGTCAGAGTGTTTAGGCCATTGATGTCAAGAGTTATTATGAAAGGTGTGTATTTATTCTTGCCAATTCTTGTTTTTGTAGTTTTCCTTACTCTCTTGTATTCCCTATTATTTGAATATCATTTATTTTTTCCTGTTTTTTCATGTATGGGTTTTTCTTCCTCTTAGGTCTGAAAGATCCCTTTAAGTATTTTTCATAGAGCTGGCTTTGTAGACATCAATTCCTTTAGGCTGTAAGTTTTAGTTTTTTGCCTGCACATTTGAAATGCACACATCTACTCTGCAGAGTGGGAGTGAGGCCCACACGGATGGCACTGGCTTACACTGTGTTCAGTGAATAGAACCCCAGGAAATGGACAGTTGTGAGCAGTTAGAAGTCCCTGGCTCCTGGGAGATCACAAGGTTAGAGGCTGCCTGGCATGAGGCACAGAAGAGGGGGTGCTGGTATTCCACTCAGTTGTGAGGTGCAAATGTATTTTCAATAATCTTTTAGCAATTGCTCTCCTTTGCTAGAAAGTCTGATGGGTCCCTTTCTAATGGAGTGGTGCAGGGCCATGGAGAGAGGTTGGAAATCAGGGTACAGGAATCCCCATTGAATGTGGTTTTTTCATAAAGCAGCTCACTGAAATCTAATTGGCTCATCATGCCCTTTAGGAGTCACGCAATCTTCCCCACTTTAGCAGATTAGCTTTTATCTGATTATGTCTCTCAGGGCTCCGTGGGAGGTTGTAAATGAAGTGGGGGAAAGCCTCAGGTTTGAAATAACTGTTATAATCTTACTGTAGCTTAAAAAAACTGGTTTTCAAGGTCTACTTAAAACCCCAGTGAGAACCAGGAAATAAACTCGATATGTAAGGCTGATAGGGTAAAATTATATAGTACCCTTCACTTTTCCATAGATGGAAAATTTAGGGTCTTATTTAGCATTTAAAAAAAAAAAGTCCTGTTGCACAGTTCTGATGTGGTTCGAAGAAATTGGAATGGGTGGGTGGGGCTGCTGGGATGCTCCTTAGCTGTGGCTGACATAGGCTCAGTGGTCCAGAATGACAGAGATCTCTAGTTAGCAGATGGGGCTGTTTAGTGTAGGAACAAATTCCCTTGCACACCCCTCTATCCCCAAAAGCATTGTGGGGCACATTGCAATGACTGATGTTCAAATTATGGCACCATTAAAGTAGATCAAGGTCATCTTAGCAAACTGGTCATCAGAAAGACTTGAGTGTTTAAAGGTTAGAGGTCCCATTGGGGTGGCCTGGTTCTTGTGAAGACTTCAGAGTGCAGCACATTGTACAGGGTCGATGAGCATCTTTCACATCTCTTTCTCTGAAGATGCCATGCCTCTAAAGCATGTTGATAAAGGACAAATGAAGTATTTGTGAACTGCTTTGCTCTCTTCACTTGTGGAAGTGTTCTCACGGGAGGCAAAAGACTTACCATAGAATCTGTGATTGTTCACCAGCTGGGGATTCATGCCTTCCTGCCAGGAGTCCGGGCTAACTGGATTATTTTCAGTTGACAAACTTGGCTTTCCCTGAACCCTTGTTTATTGCCTCTGCTTTCTTCACAGGACTGGTTCCCAATTTGAGGTGAAACCATGAAGAGAAAATAGAACAAATAATAATGCTTTTCCGCAATCGCTTCTTGCTGCTGCTGGCCCTGGCTGCGCTGCTGGCCGTCCTGAGCCTCAGCCTACAGTTCTGTAAGTACAGCCTGGTATGGGTGGACTCACATGGGGCCAAGGGACTTCACTGGGAAAGACAGGGCCTGAGCGTGTGGGAAAAGGAAGCCCAAAGCTTTTGTTTTTTAATGAACAGTGCAGTTTTAAGAAAAAGGGTGGATGGTTGTAGCAGGAATCCTAAACCAGTGGGCAATTTCTGGGCATCCTCTTTTATCCATTAGAAACAAGATACCCACCAGATCTCCTGATAATTTTTTCTTTGAGACAGGATCTCACTGTGTAGCCCAAACTGACAACTCTCCTGCCTCAGCTTGCAGTTGCTGGGATTTCAGGCATGTGCCAATATACCCATCCCTAGCCTCATATATATATAACTTCTGTGGATTCCTTAACTGTCTGATCCTTTCTAGAATCTTTGTTCACATCCCCAAGGTTGAAGATGTGGTGGTTTGTATGTATGTCCACCATAGACTCTAGTGTTTTATTAAAGCTTGTAACTTTGGTCTCCAGCTGCTTGGCTGGAGGAGGTGTCACTGGGGGAGGATCCCAGAGTCCAGCCCTAAGGTGCTGCTGGGGGAAGATCTGAATTCCAGCCTGTTGCAGTCAGCTTTCTAGTTGCTGCACAGAAAGAACCCAAGCAAAAGCGACTTGTGGAGGAATGGGTTTATTTGGCTTATGTACTCAAGGGGAGACTCCATCCTGGCAGGGAAAATGATGGCATGAGCAGAGGGGCAGGCATCACCTCTGCCACAGCACTGCAAACAATGGCAGGAAGGTGTGCCAAGGCTGGCACTGGCAAGGGGAAGCTGGCTTACAACCCCCAAAAGTCCACCCCTAACAACACAGCTCCATCGAGTTTATAAAATCCAAACTGCCATCAGCTGAGGATCGATTACCCAGAACACATTCATTTGTTTGTGGGGGACACCTGGATCAAACCGTGACACAGCTCAAAGATATGCAGAGAGGGTTTGAGGGTTTGAATTCTTGTTGAGGTCCTGCTTGCTACCAACCGTTTGCTGCTTTTGGGATGCATGTTTGCTGCTT
The DNA here is from genome assembly GCA_004024765.1 of Zapus hudsonius. Classification (NCBI taxonomy): domain Eukaryota; kingdom Metazoa; phylum Chordata; class Mammalia; order Rodentia; family Dipodidae; genus Zapus; species Zapus hudsonius. The sequence continues at coordinate 10,104 of PVHP010043587.1, forward strand.
TTGGGATGATTCATTCTCTCTCTCTCTCTCTCTCTCTCTCTCTGTCTCTGTCTCTGTCTCTGTCTCTGTCTCTCTGTCTCTGTCTCTCTCTGTCTCTCTGTCTCTCTGTCTCTCTGTCTCTCTCTCTCTCTCTCTCTCTCTCTCTCTCTCTCTCTCGTTTGTCAAGGTAGGGTCTTGCTCTAGCCCAGACTGACCTAGAATTCATTATGCCATCTCAGGGTGGCCTTTAACTCAGAGGGATCCTCCTACCTCTGCCTCCCAAGTGCTGGGATTAAAGGTGTGTACCACCATACCCAGCTGATTTTGACTTTTGTGGCTGTTTTGGTTGTTTCTCTGCTTGGATGTTTGGAAGCAGCTTCTGTCATCAACAGAACTTCCCCCTAGATCTGTAAGCTTGAAATAGACCCCTTCCTCCCATAAACTGTGTCTGGTTTGGACGTTCATCCCAGCATCGTGGATCTGACTACTACAGTGGTGCAGTCTGACTTTCCCTCCATGCCACACACAGCAGAGGTGTTTGGCCCGTGCTTTTGTTCCTTAAGGGTTGGGTGTCACCACAGGGCTGGAATTGTATGGGCAGTATGAGGAGATTAGGTGACTGGTATCAAACCTGGTCCTTGGGCAACAAAAGCTTTGCAAGTGACAAATAGAAAAACCTGGCCCCTGGGAAGCACAAGGTGTCTGTGAAAGTTCCCATGTGGCAAGGCAACTGCTCACTGGTAAAGCCAGGCCATGGACCTCCCCTTCCAGCATCTTCCACTCAACCTGGTGCTCATTCTGTGCCCCAGATCTGTGTACACTACTGCTGCCCTGCAGGGGGTCATCTTGGAGCTCCAATCCAGGCTCAGTATCTCATTGGATGAAGCCCTTCAGCAGTGGCCCACTCTCCCCTGTGGTCTCCCTTTGCTTGGCCTTCTCCAAAGAGCCAAACTCCTTGTGCCTGCTCTTGCCACCTTCTCCCTTCTGTTCCCTCCTGTCCTTTCAGCCCTTGCCTTCTCTCCCACAAGAGCCTTTCATGCCCTCAAAGGGTTTAATGCTTGTGTGATGCTTTCTCCACTCATCAACCACGCAGAATCAACACTTTGCATTCTGTTTTATTTCCCTTATACTGTCTGCTCTTTGGGAGCAAGGAGTGTGCCCCCTGTTTCCCTCCATATCCCAGGAACCCACATTCCCAGCGCATTGTACTTATCTCTTGAATATTGAATAAATGAATCTGTGCTTCCCCTATAAAGCAGGCTGACCCCTTTCCTTCAAATTCCGCCTACTAAAAGCTGAGAAAGCACTTGTACGGTGATGGGGACTGTGTTTTCGCTGTCACCTACTTTTGTTTGACTATCTCACCGTGAGGGGTAGGGGATGAATGGTTGGCAACCATCACCACCCAGGAACTCTGTGGGGAGGAAGCATTCCGGTCACAGTTTGAGTGACAGAAAGAGGAGCAGCTGGCTCCATGAGGAATGTGAGGGAATGGTTCCAGGAGTGGGTTGTCTGAAGACAGGAGGCTCTGAGCAAGCTTTCCTTATTCACCTCCAGAATGACATACTGCCAGGCCCACCTCTGCTGCATGTGTCAGGCTCTCCAACAGCAAAGAGAATTAAAAATACTCATTTCATCTTTCCAGAATTGGAAGCGGTTAAAAGAATGTGACCATAGAAGTCTAAAAATATTCCAGATGGTTAATGAACTGCAAAATATAAATCCTTTCTGAAACATGTGGGTCGGCTTTTAGTCATTTAATTGTTTATAGCTTTTCATTGGAAATTTTCCATCGTTCAGTGAGAGGTGGGATCTCCAGTCAGCCCAGAGTTTAATCCTGAAACCCTGGCGGGTTCTGTGAGGTGAGTGTGGGTTCCTTGTATTTCACTGTATTTCTCTTGCATGAGCTGGTCTCTGCGTCACTGAATGGCCCTGTGTGTCTTGCTTATATAACTTCTGAAAGTACCTCTGTTTTAGGAGAGCCAGTTTTCAGCCACACTTTTTAAAGGAAAATTTTGCAGGGTAAATTTGCCTGGCTGGACCCAAGCTCTTTATTCTGGGATATGTTGGAGTTCAGACAGACATTAAGAAATGGACATCTTTACTATTCTTCTACTTCTAGGTAAATTGTAACATTGGAATTTCCTCATTTCTATAGAAATGGAGCTGATTTGTTTACTTGTCTTATTGGTTGTTATTATAGTCTTGTAAGTCAATAATTATAGACTTATATAATTATAATACAAAGATTGACATTAAGTAACACTTGTGTTTTCATTCTTATCTTAAAATATATGTTCCTTTTTTGTTGACTATTTGACTAATTTTTGAATACCATGTTAGCATATATAATTATTTTAAGTAACATATTTGATGTCATCAAATGAAACTTGTTTTTTGTTTTCGTTTAGCTTTTTGTTACTTTAAGTAAAAAGTATAGTACAATATTCTGAAATGATTGTATGTTTTATTTCATCTTGCTGACAGTTTTCTTTCTCTGGTATTTTGAATGTGAACAAATTATGACCCATTTTATGATTCAGAAATGAGGTTGTTTAAATAAGCATTCTCCCCCCTGGAGAGAAAGTGTGTGGTGAACCCACAGTATGCTTATTCAGTGCATACGTATGTTGGACATTGTGGAAGTTTAGATGGTAGAAAAGGGATTGATACCATTCATAGTTTCTCCAAATATGCCCATTTCAGGTGGCACTGATGGCTCACTATCTGCTAATATCCTTAGTGAAAAGTTGTGGGGTTTTGGGGGGGGTGTAGTTCAAGTCTGAAATACGTACAAGTAGGAAAATAGCTTCTCCAATTGAAGGACTCCCTTATTGCGCTAGGAAAGACTGTCGGGATGTGAAGACGTGGATCGTTAGTTAGGTTTCTGCTTTTTGTGCTCATTTTAACCATCCACATTCCTGCTTTACCTCAGCATTTTGAATATTTTCTGCTCATTTCTACAATTCCAACCATCATTCCCGAAATGTTGGTATGACTGGAAGGCGCAGGGACATGGTCTTGAATTTGAGCTCTGGCTTCCTTACTAAGCAGCTGGGACCTTGTTTCTTCTTCCAGAAGACAGAGCTAATTTTTGCAGTTTTGCAAGGTTGCTGTGAGAGCAGACTTTTGGGGAAACTCTTGGCTCATAGGAGCCCATGTTCTATAAAGTAAGAATCACCTACTGTTCTTTTGCAAAGTTGGTAAGAGGGCATAAACTTTTGGGGAAATCTTTGGCTTATGGAAGCCTCTATTTCTTCTGTAAAAGAGTTAGTTATTGTTTTGCCATCTTGGCTGAGAACTGAAACTTTATGGGAAAACCCTTGGCCCATTGAAGCATAACTAACATAAATCTTGTAAGCAAGCCAGAGTCCCATGAAAATGCACCACCATCAGAAACCAGAAGGCTGTCAGAGCTTATGTCAGCCATTTGGTGAAGGAAAGTTTTTGAAATATATCATGAATTTATATGTTGGAGTGTGTGTGTGTGTGTGTGGTTTATACATGTATATTTGCAGATGTGGTGCCCCATCTGCATGCATGAAGAAGCCAGAGGAGAATGTCCATGGTCCTCTCATCACTCATCTGCATGCAACCAGGTCTCTTCTTCAACCTAGAGTTACTGTCCGTCAGCAAGTGCCAACGATTCTCTGAACTGGGATAGCAGACATGCATGACCATGCCCTGCTTTTTATATGGGTCTGGAGACACATTTGCATTAGACATGGGGTGGGGCTTCCTAGGAATCAATGCCAAGCCAAGGTAGAGTGGGTGTGTGCTCTCCCCACAGGGGTCTGTTCACTCTGGGGGGGGTCGCTGTCTGAGCTGCACAGTATTAAGCAGGTGTCATTGGAACTGATTTCACTTTGTGTCTTTAAACACCAAGCTTTTATGCATTTTCTCTATCCTTGGGGCCAGGAGTGTGTGTGGCTTTGTTCACTAGCAAATGTCCTCTGAGTTTCCAGCTTGAGAGCTGGCTGGAAGTTTAGTCTACCTGAATCCACAGGTGACTCTGTGTCTGGTGGTGGTACACTGGCGGCAGATATTTGCAATACAGGTACAGATGCTGGGGCAGGAAGAGACAGGTGTCCAGTGAGGATGGATAGCCTGGACTGTGGAGCCAGACTGCTGGATCAAACCCCTGCCCTGTTTCTAACTAGCCTTGGGAGCTCAGGCACATTGTTTACCTTCCCCGGGGCCCCAGTTTCCTCCTCTTTAAATGGGGTACTGATGGCTCCTGACTCATGGAATTGGTAAAGGATTCAGGAAGCCAGTGTTTCTAAAGCATCTGGCCTGGTGCCCAACGCATAATAATTCTGACATGTGTGTTTGTTTAATCAAATGAATTAGAGATTATTGTGGCAGAGTGGTATG